>BGPR01004484.1:0-55343 GCA_013235015.1 Araneus ventricosus | reverse complement strand
AATTAATGTGACCTAATCTGATCCATTTTCCCTTTAAAGGTAACCCTCTGTGGTGTTCTGTTTAAACTAATGGAATTCTACATTTATGCTTAACTTTTAATATTTTCGACTGTCTGTTCTCTTCTTTATGCTTAAAAAAATAAGTTTATAAAAAATCAACTCGTTGGTCATCTAAAGAGCCTTTCTCCGTGTCTGACCTGTGGTCACAGGTTCGCCACCACTGCGCAAGAGTTTCGAAATTATGTACGCGTGTGTCTTGATGACAATATACGATTTTACTTTTTCAGAACATAAAGATCAGTTAATCGATTAATTTTTTAAATTTTATTCTATACCGGTGGCGCAACCTGGTAGGGATTTTGAAATTTTTTTCAAGATTCATAATATTTACAATGATGAATTATAAATTAAAAATAAAAAAGTAGAAGGTAATCAAAATAAAGAATTTCTACCTTTAGTACAACTAATAAAAAGTGCACTTTTAACTATTGGATCTGATAACTATTTATTAGATTAGACCATGAACAGCTGTTACTGTCTTGTGTAAATGCAGTATGCAATTTGAGATGTTTGGAGTGTAAACGAATTAAAACTCACGTTGAAGGCTACATTTATGCTCTTTATTAAAGGGAATCCTCCGTCGGGCAAAATGCACCTGACAGGTTAATTTTTCTGATTAAATCTTAATTATAATGCAAAGTTAAAAGTATGAGACACTCAGTTTCTCGTTGTTAAAAACATGGTATGGTTTAATGGAAAGTACCTAATTCTGTAAAATTCTAATAGTAAAATTCCTGACATGATAAATAGTTCTAAACCGCTTGAAATAAAACCGGTAATAATCTAGAAACTGAAAATATTTTTGTCATCGAAGGCAGTTTTTTTTATTTTTTTCCGTATTTCTGTAGGGAGTCTCGAAAATAATTATTCTGTCATTCGCCATTTTATACTTTATAAAACATTAACATAGCTATTGAAAAACGTAGTACCCATCCTCCGTTATCTCCCGCCAATAAAAGTGAAAAGCTGTATTACTATTTAAAAGAAATATGTATATCCGATAAGCTTGCATAAGAAAACGTCTCCGCCTTGCAAAGAAGTCAAAAAGTCCAAACAGAAACTTACAATCCTCTTCTTCCAACTGCAGGGTGACGAACACAATGGATAGGCCAACCCTCCAATTACTATTACGTATGTTCCCGTGAGAAATGAGATTCCAAATAGGCCGAGAATACCCGTGCCTGACGCTAGAGATACAGAAAAGTTTGCGAATTATCTCCTAGACTGCTGCTTGACATGCAAAAAAAAAGTTCGGGATATTTCGGTTTGGTGCTGAGGGCTAATAGGACATGAATGTATCGAAATATATCTGATATTCTGAGTTCTCAAAAAAAGGGCTGGTCTCCACTTTAGATAGAGAAGTTATCTGCTTGCCTTTAAATGTCAGTTATAGCACTTTAAATTATTTCGCACTTTAAATGTCCTTTTCAAAGATATTGATATACAATTCACAATCGGTAAAACATAATGCGCATAAAAAGAGATAGTGTAATATCACACCATTTTAATTTATAAATTGTATTTTATATATATAAAATAGATTAATACAATATGAACTCAATTTTGTAAATAAATTGTGCAATGATTATATTTAATAATGCAAAAAGTTTTCGAAATATATAACGCCCTTTAAGTACATAATTTTACAGCGAAAAAATAGATAATTAACCTGTAATGACGGTTCGGTCGGTGTCGGGGCTCAGATGCTTATCATTGAATTGTGAGAAAACAGCGTCGTTGTTAAAGAGTTAATGTAACATCAAAACTATCAAGTGCGAATATGCTGAAAGTTTTCATAGGTTTATCAAATTGCCATTTGCTTCGATTACGGTAAACATTTAGAAGTGCTATTCAAAACCTTAACATAAATTTTGATAAGATATTTCATGGCTCAAAATTTTCAAATAAAATTAAAATGTGCAGAATAATTCATATAATACATAAATAATTCAGGTCAATAGTTATATTATTTCTAAAGGTATCAATAAAAACAAAATTTCTTCTTTAATATTAGAAACCAAAATTTCATTTCTTTATAATTTGAAACAAAAAGTGCTGGGATTGAAACTGGTATGACAGCATACATTTTAAGAGTTTTGACATGTTGTAAGGAAAATATGTTTTTCCAGTTGAAATTTTGAAGTTAGTGCTATTATAAATATGTACGACCCCTTATGAAAATTTAAAAGTGAAAGCTTTTACAGGACCTTATTTCCTGTAAATTGGTACATTTTGTTAATACACAATGAACGACGGCAAAATAATGTGAGGTGGTTCCTTTTTTTCCAGCGATAGTACAACGCCAAATCGCATAACTTTGCTCACTCTTTAAAATTTAGTCATGGACTTTAATTCCTTAAACTTTCAGCTAAAATTATTAATCTATGATCTTCGGAAAGCTTAAAAATCGTTTGAAGGCAGATTAAAAATATATTTAATACATAGAAATAAAAGAAGAATGGCTAATGTCAGAATCATAAGAAACTAATAATATATATGATGGTTATTTACTTTACCATCACTTTATTTATTAATTTTTAAACATTTATTGTATACTTGTTAATCTACCGGGACCTTTGTCAGTCAGTAGTAGTCTGTTGTCTAACGCTCATAGGATGCTTCCCTAACTTCCAAATACGTTGTAGATGGCAGCACCAAAGATATTCTGAGCAAGAGTATTTTTTACAATAAAATGTATGTATGCGACTAGTTCGTAATATTACATGTTGGAAATATAGTAATATATGCATTAGATTTAAATAAACATCTACATTTCAGAGTGGAAAAAGATAAAGAAAATTATTTTTTAAAAATTTCTTTTCATTTTTGGCGAGAAAGAGCAGAAAACCTTACGAGTGAGGTCAGAAAATCAGAAGAAACGAAGCAGAACTAAGAAGAAAAGGACAATAATCAAAGAACAAACAACCTGGAAACAGAATGGAATGAATTTACCTGGTATTTGAAAAATAGTGTACAAAATGAGTTACCAAAATGAAAACCAAAAAATAATTATAATAATTCCGTATTTTTATTTGTAATTACCAAAACAATTGTTAATAAGTTGTTTATAAAGATTGATAAGAAGAAAAAAAGAATATTAGCTACATATCTTCGACCTTTATTTTAATGATTATCATTAACTTAATTTTATTTTATTTCATTTCATAACGTTTGAAATAATTAAATTTAGAAGACTCAAATTTTAAACATAATATCAATTTGTGTTTGATATCTTTCTGATTTTCAACAAAATATATAATTAACAACAGTTTTTTTTTCTTACTTCCACAGAGGAATTAAAAATCTTTTCTCCCTTCGTATCTTTAGTTGTTAAATTTTGTGAAATGTGAACGCTATTTTTACGAAAATGTAAATTGAAAGAAAGAATGGAGGCAGAAAGTAAAATAGATGAGAATTTCTACACCCAGTTGAGATCCGATAATAATATTAACATTATAAAAATTTTTGTATTCTATATAAGTGATACCTCGAGATACGAGTTTAATTCTGTTCCTGTACACTTTTTCGTGTGTCAGCGCTATTTCAAAGCAATTTTCCCATTAAAATTAATTGAAATTATGTTCTGTTCCAGCCCCAAAATGCTACCCCTAATTTTTTTTTGTTACGTGTTTGAAAAGAAAAATGTATTTATAAATGACAAATATTGTATAAAAAACATAATAAAAGAGAATGTAAAGCAAAAAAAAACCTGTTTTAAAAAAGTGTAATACATATGTATTTGTTTTCGCATAAATGTAGCCTGGTTTCGTCACAATTGAAGACTTGCTGGGGATAATCAGTTCCTGAAAAGTTTGAGATAATCCTCAGCTGCCTTCACATCCGAACTTGCTGCCTCACCATGCCTGACAACGGAGTGAATGCCGGTCCTCTTTCTAAAGTGTCAAACCAGCCCTGACTGGCTTTAAACGAGTCTTCCGATGCCCGTCCGTGGAAGGCGGGGGTCTGATTCAGCAAATCACCGTAAATCGCTCTGTGCCTTCTCGCATATGATGCCTGTGTTAAGGTATCGCCTTTAAGCTGCTTCTCCGTCACCAAACCATCAGCAGTTTCTCCATCTTTTCATGGAGAGAGCTCCAGCTTAGAAATTATTATATCGTCCTTAGATGGCGTTATACCCTTTATCGACTCCATCTGTTTAAGCACAGTGCATATCGTTGAAGTCTACGTCCGTACTGCCTCGCCAAGTCAGCTACTCGACACCTTTACTCATTTTTTTCTATGATTTCACGCTTTAATTCAATAGACATCATCTTATTCTGAACACTGACTTTTCACACTCACTTTCTTCGGACCCATGGTTATGGAAAGAAATGTGATAAAGTATGCAAATGCACAAAAGCGCAAAGCCCTAGAAAAACTTTAGCAAATATGCTTCGACAGCGAGGCTAAAAAGACACACTGGGGAATACGTGGATAATGCAGAGGCGCAGTAAACTGGGCAGTAGCGTCGCAGCTGGCCGTTCCTCGTATCTCAAATGTCGCTCGACTTTCAAAAAACAAAACTTCGCTGCTGACAGCGCTCGTATCTCAAATAATCCCTGTATGTCAGGGCACTCGTATCTCGAGGTACCACTGTATTGTATTTTCCACTTGCAATAAACTCGAATAAAGAATTTTCCAAACTACACCCTATACGGCAAAACTTGACGCTTATTACATCCTACTTGTGGTCATCTATATAATGATTTAGTTGTAAAAACAACGAAAATTGTGAATTTCTATTTTAAAAACATTCTGCTAAGCTGTTATCTGAATATTTCTGAAAGTCTAAATGACAACATCTAAATGAATTGAAATAAATGTTCAAAAAATCAGATTTGTTCAACAAATTATACATTAGCAATAATTTTTTTTTATATATATTATTGTAATTCAATGAGCGAATTTCCCAAAATATTTAGATATTTCCTTTTCCGAATTCATTATTTCCAAAGAGAAAAAATTGAATATGGTGACTGCTTTTCTAAAACTCAAAACCTTGGTAATTATCAGCGATAATACCTCTTCTACATGATGCTACAACGTTATCACTTGAAATAGTAGCTATCATCTTGAACGCAGACATTTGTTATCCCATCAATTATTTTTTTTCTTATTTATGAATATTTAAGTTAAATTTGTAAAGGAAATGATATGCAAATTTTCTAAAATTTTAATATCTATTACCCTGTTGTCCAATAATTGAAATGTATAATCTTGATAATTGTTCTTCCTTTACCTCTCCAAATAAAATACATTCATACAGCTAAGAGATAGGGCTGAAACCTCAAAATCAGTTTTACTTTACTCACTCTGTTTATTTCTTAGTACATTCAAAAGATAACGACTTTTACTTTCGTTCACTAGCTCTACATAAAAGACCAGGCTATAAATTATAGAAAATGGAAATCTATTATGCTTGTCTTAGTTGCTGATAAAGAAAAATTATAAATAGACTAAGATTGAACTAAATAGTGGTAGTGCTTTCAAAGCACGTTCCATTCACTTATCTAATGTTTATTTCGATTTGTTTAATTTAGAAACTATGTCTGGGAAAGTAATGTAAGTGTGAATGATTCCTCTGGTTTTTCCTGAGAAAACACTTGACTCACCACTAAGAATATGAGACCACATGTTCCAAGCAGACGTGAAAACAAATTTAAAAAATATTCGCTATTAGTTGCAAAAAAATTCATTCCAATCCTCTCTTTGAAATTTAAAAAAAATTAGATGGGTGGTGTGCTTCTAAGTGACGGTATGCGAAAAAATACTGCAATATCCCGGCAACATTTATCAGTTAACTTCATGGTGAGTCAAAACGAACAACTCAGATTATGTCCCCAGGCTAATCTCCCTCACCACGGGCAACCCAGTGACTACTTCTGAAACAAGGCGAAAAATCAATAAGTCCGATAGTAGCCTCATTTATTACATTTCAATAGGTTCATTTAGTATTCATCTACGTTCATTCCATTTATAATTAAAACTGTGAAGAAATATACCTTTCTGAATAATAATTATCATTTTCAATTTTATATTTACTGAGAAACGATGCTCTACTTCTAAAATTAGACGTCTCTTTTTTGTTACCCTGTAACCTTTTCGTTTGGATCCATTCTTGTAAAATTGATAAACGTCTTTACAATGCCACCCTCCATTCGAAGGAAAATTGATTACTCAAAAGGATGGAATCTATAACATTGTTTCGCGTTTGAAAGTACAAAATATGCATTTAAATAATTCCTTATTCATTTTTTTCTCTTCAAACAAATATTATAATCATCTAAAGAAAATGTACTTATTGAAAATATTTCATATGCATTTTAAATACATTTTTCTTTCCACCGATCTTTCACTCTTTCTGAGGGAACATTTTCAATTTTTTTAAATCGGAAAAAGTAAACTTTATCTGTTTGTCGGTAGTTGTTGAGGAATGGCCAATCAAATCATCATTTTCTCTTAAGTGTGCTCAGATGGATTGATTTCTTTGCTGATAGTCCCAACACATTTCTATGATTCTTTGTGGGACTCTGAATCAGCACCTGAAAGCGCAAATGAACATTCAAATATATGTGGTGGTGGAAGTTCAGTTTTCTCTTCCAATTGTGAAAGAAATGATTAATTTTAATTTGATTTAGAGTGCTGGATCTTTTCCTTTCTTTCTATTCCTTTTCCCTTAAAAAAAGTTCAACGTCGAAGAGACGAAAGGAATGCATTTCTTTGAGTGAAATGATTGACCCAGGCTGCCTCTCAGAGAGGTTTGAGAGGATATTCCAGAGATTATTTTAACACTATGGGCTGAAACATTCTGCGTCAAACGAAAGTGACCGTATAGGAAATTACCACAGTGCAGGAGTTGTGCTTAGGAAATTTCACTGTACATCATTTTCAATCGCTTGTTCAAAACAAACTAATGTAACTCTCACTGCCAATGAGTTTCAGTGAGCATCTTGAAAATATCGAATCGCTATTTCTTATATTCGCCTTTATAATTAATGTAATTTCCCATTTAGATGTTTTAATAAGTCCAAACCATTACTATAATAGGGCGTACAGTCGGGAGAAAAGGACACCCAGCAGTTTTATTCTATCCTTCATTAGAATTAAAAAGTTACCAATCTTCAGGAAATAACATATACTAAAAGCTTCTTACTTTTAAAAACTTTAAAGGAGTAATCTTTAATAATTAAATTGCACTTAATTTACCTAAAGCCATTTTTGATGTCATAAATAAATTTCATGCAAAAAAATATCCCAAGAAATAAATTTTATAATATGCAAATGAATATATTCTGGAAATATTCACTTTTGTATTCTAAATAAAAGAAAGGGTTCTTTGCTTTCCTTTAAATGTCGGCTGTAGCATTTTAATTTATTTCGCACTTTAAATCTTCTTTTCAAAGTAATGATTATACATTTTAAAAGGTGAAACTTGATGCGTTTAAGAAAAGATAGTAATTTCACACCACTATAATTTATAAAATCTGGGATATAAAATTAGTTAATTATTTGTATACTCAAATTATGTAAATAAAATGGTGCAATGATTATATTTAAAAAATATTTACAGCTAAATGTAAAAGAAGAAATGTCAGAATACTATGAAACTATTAATATATATGATGGCTTTACTTACTATCAATTTTATTTATTCATTTCTTTTAATCATTTATTGTGTATATTTTTAATCTACCGATGGACTTTCTCAACCGTAGTAGGCTGTTTTCTGACGCTTCAAGATGCTTCTTCCTATCTTTCAAATACGTAAGAAGATTGAAGCCCCAAACATATTCTAGGCAAGAAAGTATTTTTTACACTAAATATGTATTGTATGCGGACTAGTATATTTCATGTTGGAAATAATGTAAATAAGTAACATATGCACTGCAGATTCAAATAAACTTTCTACATTTCAGAATTGAAAAGATACAGAAAATTATTAAAAAAATTGCTTTTTTTTGGCGAGAAAGAACAGAAAATCTCAATGAGAGTGGCGAAATCAAAAGAAACGAAGCAGAAAGTAATAAGAAAGGTGACCAAAGTAAAAGAACTAAACAACCTGAAACTGAATGGAATGAATTTACCTGATATCTCGAAATTAATGTGCAAATGATCTTACCAAAATAAAACTAAAAGTAATTATAATAACTTCATATTATCATTTGTAATTACAAAAATTTGATAATAAATTGTTTTATAAAGTTTGATAAAAGAAAAAAATGTATCTTAACTATACATCTTCGACTCTTTTAATGATTACTTGATACAATTAAAAGTACTCAAAAACTTAATTTCTTCTATAAGTTTTCAAATAATGAAAATTAGAGAACTTAAATTATAAACATAACTTCAATCTGTGTTTGATATTGTTTTCGATTTACATCAAAAAATATAGTTAACAACAGTATTTTTTACTTCCAGAGATTAATTAAAAATAATTTTCCCTTACGCATCTTTAGCTTGATAAATTTTGTGAAATATGAACACAAATTACGGAAAATGTAATTTTAACGAAAGAAATGTAGGCAGAAATTGTAAATAGAGAAGAATTCTCACCCAGTGGAGATCCGATAATAATATTAACACTATAAAAGTTTTGTATTTTTAAGTATTTTATTTTCCATTGGCTATAAACTCGAATAAACAATTTTCTAAACTAAAAATTTTATACGCCAAAATTTGACACATATTTCTATACTATTCGAGATGCCAACCATATACGAGTTCCTTCTGAAAACAGCAAAAGTAGTGATTTCAATTCTTAAAAAAAAAATTTGCTAGTGCTGCCATCTAATAATCATTTCTGGAAAGTTTAATGACACCTTCAAATAAATTCGAAATACTATTTTCAAAATTCAATTTGTTCAACAAATCATAATATATACAATATTTTTTTATAATTGAAATTCAATCATCAATTTTCCAAAATCTTGGATATTTCCTTTCCGAATTCCATTATTCCAAAGAGACAAGAAGTGAATATGGTTTCTTCCTTTTTTAATTCAAATTTTGCTAATGATCAGCGTATAATACCTCTTTCTACATAATGCTTACAACATTATCACTTGAAATAAGAGTTATATCTACCTTTGAACACAGAGATTTGTTATCCAATCAATTATTTTTTTATTTATGTCAATAAGTATTTTAAATTTGTAAATGAAATGCCATACAATTTTTTTCCAATTTTAACGTCGTTTCCTGTGCCAATAATTGAAAAGTATAATTTCTTATAATTGTCTTCCTTCAAGTGCTGTTCAAATCGAATAACATTCATACAGCTAACAGATGGCGCTGAATCCTTAAGATCAGAAGAAAATGGACAACTTCGTTTATTTCTAATACGTTCAAAAGATAACGTCTTTTCTATCGTTTACCAGCCCGGACGTAAAATACCAAGTTTTAAATTAGAAAATGACAATTTTCATGGAGGTTAGTTGGTGTTAAATTAAAAATTATATATAATGAAAGATAGAATTAAAATAGTGGTAGAGATATGAAAGCACGTTCATTCATCTCATGTTCATGTTTTATTCTCTTTAATGAAACCTATGTCTGGGAAATGAATGCACGGAATGATTGAAAGAGGTCTTTTTCAAGTAATACTTTACTGGGGAATTTAGTAAGCAAAATGTCCGTTTCAAACTGGTGTTAAGTCGAGAATTATTGCGTGCTGTTTTCATTTGAAGATTTAAATTTTTATTGCAAAACAACATTTTTAATATTGCAGTTCACAGTTTATAAAAAAGAAACATATCTAATTGCACAAAATTTATCATACTAACATAGTATCTAAAATGAAGAGTTATAAATACAGTTTCGTTTTAATTTATTTAATAATATTAAAATATTCATCTGAAATACTCAATATGAAATGTCTGAATATTATTTGAAGTCATGTGCGCCATGCATAAACTAAAAATTCTGCATTCAGATCACTGCATTAATCCTGGCTTAAAAATATGAAGAGAGCAATACGTAACTGAACGAAGCATAACAGTTAACACAAATTATTACATGACAAAACGAAGAGACTTGAATTTAAATACAAGGCATTTATTTAAGAACTAGAGGGAGAATTTTACAGGGGGAAATTTTATACAAAAGGAAGATAATAAAGAGTTTAATAATTGACATGAAGGTATAGTTTTGTTAACTAGATCATCTCAGGGATACACGTCAATGCGGTTAAAAGTAGTTAATTGAGCTAGTGATATTCAGAAGGAAGAGATAATTGGGATACAGTTACCGTTGCATAGGTATTAACGTCGGGCGACTTAACTGAGCATTGGCGCTGTCCGACGAAGCATTTCATCATAGAAAAGAGGGAATGAGAGAGAGAGTTGCTGATGTGCGACTCTCTTAGCGTGCTCCTCGGTTTTGTGCGTAAAAAAAGGGCGCTGTTCATAATGTATCATGAACAGGACTTCTGGTGCCATCTATCATATCAGATAATCTATTTTCAAATTTCTTATTAAGGTGCGATTAAATTATGCTTATTGATAATATCCTACTTAAATATCTAATATCGAATTAATAAAAAATATTTCCGAGTGGATGTTGGCTAACCGGTTTTCCATCGTATCACTGCACTACACCAGTGTATTCCTCATGACAGACGGTCATAGACATGGCCTGCATATTCGTTGCAAGGTTGAACGGGGGTGTACCAGCACTCAATGTTAAACTAATAGGCAGCCTTGGAGTGCGCGTGTAGAAATGATTAATAATCCAATTTCATTCTTATTTTTTTATTATTATTCCAAATTATTAGTATCATGTTTGCCACACCCAACTCTCTTTGCGAATGCGCCGCTCACTTAAACTTTCCCAATCGGCGGTACATACGCTGTACCGGGAATTCTTTTTCCTTTTACTTCGGCTCTGGTACAACTGCTGTACCGAGCAATCGAGTGACATTTCTTGGCCACCTTTCTCCTGGAAGGAACTGTCAAACTATTCATGTTTATAATGATATTCACGTTTGTAACGCATTTTGTTAATAATAAGATACAATTGCCTACTTCTTTTAAATGTTAATTAACGTAATACATATGTTTCAGTTATGATAAATTTCTTAATTTTTAATACTGAATAATTGTTTATAGAGTTTCTTAAGGAACTTGAAAATAGTTGACTGGATTGAGAATAGATTTAAAAAAAATTCTAAAACTATTTAAAAACACAAATAAAATTGCCTACAGTATTATTAATTTCTGTATAATGTTTTTTCTTATATTTAAACCCTTTTATTATATACAAGCCCTTTTTCCATATACGATTATTATTAAACATCCCATTTAGATACATTTTACACCCTTAGTACCTGAAATGCTGTACTTTCAAACTCAAGTAGAAAATCTATTTTAATTTTAGAATTTGCATTTAAAAAAGAAATTTTGCATATAGCAAAATACATAAAAATTATAATAACAAAATATGTATTTCAAAGCGGTAAATTCAATCAAATAAAATTGGGTGGAAAGAATTTAGAAAAAAAAATTATTGAGACATATTTAGCAAAATCTAAAGACATTTCTAACATGGGAACGTTTACTGACCACAGATGGCAGCTCTTTCCCTCATCCCGTTGTAAAATGAAGGCCTTAGCAATACTGCATGGGGGTGACAATGGGGATACTGTTGCTTCTAGTGGGGGGAATAAATATTCTCCTCGATGGAAAAAATCAGCCGATCGATATTTTCTATCGATCCGTACAGAGTCTTAGTGGTTAAGTGACCCAAGGTGTGGTATTACAAAAATAATGAACAAAATTATACCCACTTCCCAAAACGCTTCCCCGTCACTGCTCTAGCACATCAGGAAGCGAGAGAAAAATCGATTCCGAAATCCCATCTTTGCAAATATGAGTTTAATAACCTTTTTTACCTTTTTAGAACACTCTCTCCGAATGGCAGACGGTTTTCTGACTGAATCTGCTGGTTCTCGGCAGCAGCGGGCTCGTGTACCTGCTCTTCCGTTCGACCGAGGTGCAGCCCTGGAACTATCCCAATCCTCAACATTCCACTGAAGCCACAAATGAAGAGAAAAGACATTCTGACAGGACCCTCAAACCACAAATAGAAATGAGAGAAAAGCTAGCTGGAGAATCATAAGATTTAATAGGTTTTACCTTGCTTGTGACGCTATTTTTGATATTAACCCTTAAAGGCTCTGTGCAGCCTTTAAGCATCATACCCAATTTAGGCGTTGAAAATCTTGAGATAAGTATGAAGCTCAAATGCCTGTTGATGTCAATAGCAGACATGCTGAAAAAGTAATTAAATCAATTGACAAAATTCAGATGGAAAGCTGAGTGATATTAAACAAATAAAAAAAATGATGGTTTTCACTTGAGGCTGCATCTTCTAGCTTTGTACACTTTAGTTTATTTATAATAATATCCATATTTTATACTATAATTTTGAAGATAATTCCTTGTCTATATTATTAGTTCTTAAAAATCATATATAATTCATATATAAATCTAAGATATTATGTTTGATATTATAGAATTTTATCAAGGAGTTTTTTTTCATTTAAAGCCCAGTCTTGTCGATATACCAAAATAATCAGCACTTCTCCTAGAACTTAGTTCTATACAACTTTTGCAGCACTGCTTGTTTCTCAGCTGACGAGCCGCCACTGCAGTGGACCTTAAAAACATACAAATCGTAAAAGGAATTTAAAAGTTGCATACAGTCATCTTAAAAACATTAAGAAACATATTAAGAAGTTACAAGATGTGAGCACTGGACCATAAGAACATGAAGAAGCTTTTAAAGAAATTTAAAGTTGAAGACACTCGTTCTCAAAAACATTACAAATCATTTTGCGAATTTAAACACTTCATCTTAAAAATGCCGAAAAACATTAAAAATTATCTTCTTCAGAAAACTTGTTACAAATTTACAATACTTATGAAACGAGAGTTAGTGTTGAAAAATACGAGAATTTATCTACATAATTAAATCTGACAACCATGATAATTATTTACATAAATTAATTCTTATTGAAATGAACAATTGGCTCTTAAACTCCCTGAGTGCTGAATTTTCTTTAATTACTAATAATAATTTTCTTAATAACTCGAATTTAGATGCAATGTTTGAAAAAGTGTTCAAACACCGCTCAACCGAGCGAATTGTTATGTACATGTAAGGCTTTATTAGTGTAATATGATTCAACGTTCCTTAAATATTAATAAATAAATAAAAACGAAACTGCTTTTCTAACTCTTCATTTTAAATACTATGTTAGTATGATAATTTTTGTGAAATGCGAGAAGTTTCTTTTCGTAAACTGTCAACTGCCATGTTAAGAAATGGTGTTTTGCAATAGTGGGAATTAAATCATCGATTGAAAAAAGCGCAATTATTCTCGATTTAACGCGAGTTTGTGTCTGACATTTTGTTTATGAAATAATTGAGTAAATGGAACAAAATTTCTTTAGAATCATTCACACTTACATTCGTTTTCCAGGTATAGCCTACACATTGAAAGTAGTAGAAATGAAAATTAGATGCGAATGAACGTGTTTGAGAGCATTACCACTCTTTTAATTTATTCTTTCTCTATATATAATTTATTTTTTACTGGAAATTTTGATTGTGAGCATTCAATGTTCTCAATTTATTTAAAGCTTGGTATTTTATGTCCGGGCTGGTAAAAGAAAGTAAAAGTCGATATCTTTTGAATGAACCAGGAAATAAACGAAATAGTACAATTTATTTGTCCAACAGTCTAACCCTTAAAGCGCCAACACACACATATATAATACATAAACACATTCTCTTTTATCATTAGTCGTGATATGAGTGTGATCAAAAATGAAATTATGCACTGTTGCTCAGTCTGAGGCTTAGCAATGAACAAATGTAAAGAAAAAAACTTAACTTAAATTTTTTTAAAAATGGAAGATCACATTATTGTAGTTGAAATTGAATCGATCAATAAACCCATTTAATCAAGGGAATCGATCAATAAATACATTTAATCAGGAGAATCGATCACAAATCTTGGCCTTAAATGAAGCTTTTAAAAGAGAATAAAAGTTAAGAGATGCAAGTTAGTAACACCTATGAATAATATTACACCACTAACTATAAATGAATTCTATGTTTATAAATATTCAAATTCCTTGTGCAAGGCACTCTTGTCGAGTGAAGATGTGATGATGATTGTATAAGCGTGTTCCTAGGAACTAGCGTATTGAAAAAATGAGACTTTTCAAAACTCGTAGCAGGAGGTGATAGAACGAAAAGACAAACCACCTTCCAATGTAGATTCGGAACGCGACCGATGAGGTGCTTTCCATAAATTTGTCCCGTGCTGTATTGTAAACACGTTTCCTTGAGCAATTTTGAAAGAATTGTAGGGAGGGTGAAGAGAATGCGACTGATTAAGCCTTCCAAGAAGGCTAGCTTAGGTTAAAAAGCAGTCTAATTTAGGTGTTTAAAATTTCTTTTCCGTCCCAATCTTCCAAGCAGCATTTGACAGACTTCCAGTACAAAACTTGTTCGTTATGATGAGGCGATACTTCATCTAATTTGAATTGTCACATTGGAGATAATTTATTTTTAATTTTCTACTGCATTATATATTCCAACTGCTTTAATATATTCGCTAACTTCGCATCTAAAATTTATAAGACATACTGTTACATAGCCGAAAGTCCAGGACTACTCACTAAGGAATTAGGCTAATTTAGTCCCTTATTCCAGTGGCTCAGAATTTCCATGGCTTGGAAAAACCATCAAGTCATATAACTAACCATTATCTTAGCCTGATTAAAACAACGGGACACGGCATGAAAAATCGTCACATGTTTTCTCATCGTGATATTCTTTTAGCTATTCGACCGCGGTCATTTCTGAGCAGCAGTAAGCACAGGTTAAAATGTCAACCGTGGCATAATAGTGATGTGTTTGGAGTGATACCAGTTTGCCATTTAGTGTCTTTGAGAGAACATTATGAGAACTTTAAAATGGTCACTGACATACTGAAATATCTCGAGCCTATCTGGATTGTATTTGTGGACCTGAAAATGTGTCACATCCTTCTTGACCAACAGGAAGTATTCACAAAATTTCCATTCTGTCTGCATATGGAACAGCTGAGCTCGAGAGAAATACTGGCCGCATTATAAGTAGCCTGTTGGTGAAATTCTGAAAGTAGGCATGCCTAACATTTTGTGTGACCCGATTGTAAGACGAGAGATGATCGTGACTCCACTTCACTTCAAGCTAGGCTTGATGAAGCAATTTGTCAAGTCATTGAATTCTGATGTTGAAAGTTTTTAGTGTGCCGTTTCTTCTTTTCATGCATTATCTTCGGAGAAGATGAAAGCAGGTACGTTCGATATTCCTCCAATTGGTGCACTTGTACATGCTTCTGAGTTTGTCAGGAACATAAATGAAAATGACAAGTCAACAGGGCTTTTTCTTAGGTGGTTATCGAAAATTTTCTTAGAAACAGAAAGGTAGATAACTATGAAATTTTGGTTACTAGAATGCTGCTGGCATTTTGTGAGCTCGGGAGCAAAGTGAGTATAAAGCTGCGCTTCCATTTTAGTCCCCTTGATCTATTTCCCAATCTTGGGCTCTAAGTGATGAACAGGGAGAGCTATTTCATCAAAATTTCAAGACGATGGGACGGCACTAACAAGGTCCCTGGGACAAGCATATGATGGCTGACTACTGCTGCAGCATCAAACAATATTGCCCTCATAAAGTCTACAAACGCAAGAGCAGTGGAGGCTCGTCAGCTCAGAAACAAGCAGTTCTGCATAAGTTGTATTGACCTAAGTTGTAGGAAATTTTCTGCTGATTATTTTGGTTTATAATGATGATATACTAAAAATTGATCATTTTTGAGTTATAAGCAGAAAATATTTTTTTTTATCTTTTTTGGCTATAATTAAAATTCGAACAAAAATTTTTGGTGGCAAACCTCAGATTCGTAATCAGCACCCAAAAAAAATAAAGGAGCAAAAAATTACAACTCCTCCAGAATTTGATTTAAAAAACTACTTAACGACTGAACTACTGAGAGAAATCGAAAAAAGGCGAAATGAGGAAGTCTTGCCAAGCGTGAGCTGTTCTGGAGTGCAGCTCATGGGGTTCTAATTTCAATGCGGGATAGGGTTGCTTTTCCTAACGATTGAGAGGTCCTCGTTGCTCAATGAGGGAATTTTCGATTCTAGAAGAAGCAAAATTCTCTGCAGGTCTGATCTTGTCTCTCTCTTAATTTTTCATTTATTTTCCATCTTTCGTTTACGTTTTTTATTACTTTTTTGCCATTTTCGATTATCATTGAACTATTAAAAGAGAAAAGTAAGCAATTAGAATAAAAACAAAAATAAAATTTTAAAATAATTTCAGGGGGGTGCAGCTCTGTAGCCCTAATGGACGAGCCGCCACGGATTGGACGAGCGCATGAGTTATATGTGCAAATTTTTGTCTGCATTATGTCAATTGCTCTGCATTTGTGAGTTTTTGCCTATTTCATGTGTTTTATTTATAATACATTATTTATAAGTTTATATATTATTTGCAAACCTAAAAATTAAAAAAATATTGAAAACCGTACGTTGAAAAAAATCTATAGCTTATAAATAAAAGCTAGCTTCCGATTTGAAGTCAACATACTCGAATTAGGTATGAACAAGTGCTTGTATAATTGCAAGAATAATTTTATTCCACAGAGGTAATATTAACATTATTATAATTTTAATAGTATTATTAATTATATTAATGATAATTGCATTTTTTAAAATATTTACTATTGCTTTTAGAATTAATAATTATAATTTATAATTTAAAATTAACCAAACTCGTTTAAATTAATATCTGATTTCTAACGACATTTAATTATTTGCATTAGTTCAGGATTAGAATTAATATTTCATATCAATTCAATATAAATATTTCATATCATTTCAATATAAATATTGGGAGAAATATTACTTTTAAAATTGATAATTATAATTTGTAATTAAAAATTAAACAAACTCCTTTAAATTGATTTATGGTTTCTTATTATATTTAATTATTTGCATTTGTTCAAGATTAAAATAAATAATTCATATAAATTTTAATATAAATAATGGGAGTGATTAAAATTAATATATATTATTCTCATATCAATTTTTAATATAAATAATGGAAATTATTCTTAGCAGGTACTGTACCTATGAATTAAACGTTATTTACTGATACTGTCGAGTTAAACTTTCCTTCTGTAGAACCTTTTTCTGTTTTGGACTTTTATTCCTTTTCTCTGTTCCACTTTTAGTTTATTAATTGGTTTATGTTATCTGGTTTTGGGCGCAGGCTCTTCTCGTAAATTTAATTTAATTTACTGAAGACATACATTAATTAAAGTATTCAGTAACGAAATTACTAATTAATCACTAATCCTGGCTAACTCAATGCTATCTTATTCATTCTCAAAAAGTTTTAGCAATTCTTGGCCATTATCAGAGATCTATAGTGACTGGTTTTAATGTTTAAATATGTTATTAATCTTATTCATAAAATGTAAGTATTCGATAAAAACTTTTTTATATCAATTACCACTACATTTGTATTAAAATAAAGAGGTCGTATAAATATCAACTTGTATATTATATTAAGTGCGTAAATGATAAATCCTTTATGTCCCGGAACTAGTTAAGTTCAAGAAAATTTCCGTTTTGTCTTGACTAATTATCGAAAGAAATAAAATTTCGAATAATTGAAAAACAAATTCTGTGATATTCAACATTTTATTTGATTTCACTTTTTTTTGAAATCCAAGTTAATTATCAAATATTTTAAAATATTTCATATTCCCACCGCTTCTTCTCTGCCATACTTAACAATGTTCTAAATAAAAAAGCATAAGTATTCGTTTCTACGCCCTTCAAATTGCATTAAATGGAGCAGAATTCAATATAGTGTAAAAAATGTTTTATTGTCGGAGGTATGGTATCTGCAAATGACTCTATCTATTAAAAATCTATCTCTGTCATTTCTTTCAATTTTTAGTAAGACACTTAAAAATTACTTACTAATTTCTTAATTATTTTATCCAATTTTTCAGCATATCCGAAATTTTTATATAAAAAATTCTCTATTGTTTCAAAAAAATATTGACTCACTACTTTCTTCTATATATTTGAATATATTCAGCTGTTATTTGACAACAGTGTTGACAGACTTTCCGCTATTTCTGCTCTCGAAATTTTCACGAGAGTTTCGATACTCATGGCTATATCTATGGCAGACATACCACAATTTCAGTTCAAATAACGAAGACTTTAAATACTGGTTTTTGATGTCTTGCAAGTGATAGGCACAATTTCAAATAATTTTAACATCACAAGATAACATATTTCTTCGGCCAGACAATAAAGATCGAGTTCTTCAAACTTATATGTTTAGAATTCTCGCAGTTGGGGTTATACAAACATACAAACGTTGTTCAAGCATTTTGAATAAGTATGTCTCATTTGAAGATTGTATCGTTGGTTAAAAAAATTCATAATAAGTTATAGCTATGGGAGATCTTGCGGTCAAAATATTAGCGAACACCTAAGATATGTTGTTTTTTTTGGGAGGCGCAAATACAAAAATTACATCCCTTCTCCTTTTCCTAATATCTGATGATTATTCTAAATGTAAATTTATGGTACTTACGTTCAGTTATACAGCAAAATATTTTCTTTATGTTTTTAACACTAATTCACTGTCGATGGCTTTTCTATTGTTGAAAGACTGTCCAAAGGCCAAGTAAATTTTAATTTACGATGTTCCGCTTGATTACTCGAAAGTAATTTTAATTTATTTACATCTAAGAAGCGCAATCATTTGAATGGCTCTAATTTTAAATCTAAAAAAATCATATTAAAAATTAATCAGCAGCTGAATCTGATGGCCAACGAATCGTGACTACCGTGTCAAATTTGGTATCTCCACAGATAGTAGTAACTCAGTGTATTCAGATGAAATTTATTTTTATAAAGTAATTCAGAAAAATATTACCATCGATTTGACAATGAAATTAAATAATATCTCATTTACTTATCTTTCATATTCATTTTGTTTGAAAAATCAATTATTTATTCTGAAAGTTATTGAATATTCTCCCATTCTTCAAACATGTATATAATGGAAGCATTGCTTTCGTTATATACATGTTATGCCATACATGGTGATTTCGCTTATGTCAAAGCAACGTGGTCGTCATAAACTCGCTAGTTTCGAGGCTTCTAGATTATTTTCTAATTTACAGTCTGCCTGATGATAAAAGAAATATTCATTAATTTAAAAAATATTTTATACGTATAACAAAAAGATGTATAAAAGTTTTTTAAAAATGTAGAATAATCAGTTTACAGAAGCCAAAATTTAGTGTTAATATAGAAGCCAAAATTTAGTGTTAATATAATTCTTATTGCTTGCACTAAAAGCGCTACAGTCTCTCAGAAAACAGGATTTCGCTCTTTGGATTGAAGTAAAGCGGTATAAATATCACATAATGAGTAAAATGAAATAATTTTGCAAATGTCTTAGAATAAATTCTTCAAAAAAAGTTCTGAAGAAATTTCCTTTCTTCATTATGTTTATTTCAATATATATTATTATTAATTTTGCCACTTTTTCTAAAAAAAATATTTTTCGTATATGATTAAAAATTTTATAATTTTGAACTCTTTCTTCATTTAGGATAGTGTTTATTTAAGCAAGTGCTCGTGTACAATCTGGAGCACAACTTTATAAACAAGAATGTTTCAATTTTCAACACACACACACAAATGTAGTTTTTTTTTCCTCTTCGGATTACAATTCGGAATTTCTTTCTTGCGGATTCTGTGGTAGATAAGTTTTCTTAAAAGCAGAGCAAGGTTCAACATTCCGATATTGTATTAGCGAAGTAATTCGATAATTTTTTTTTAATATAATGAAGGAAAATTATTCATAAACACATATTTCTTTAACTGCTCTGCTTAACTATTGTGGTAATGCGTTTTTGTACAGATAAAAGTGAGAAATCTGGATATTTCATAAAATTGAGTGCGGAAAAAGAGAATAAAGTTATGTAGAATTCTTTTGGAACAGGTTACAAGAAAAATAAAATGTCACATTAAAATATGCTGTTCCCAGCATAATTGAATAAATAATATAATTAATTTTTGATATCATGAATTATTAAGATACCTATATTAAAATTCTCAAAACTATATTAAAAATTGTAATACATTTAGTTATCTAGAAAATATTAGAAAAAAGTTAAAAATGTCTATTAAAAAGGAATTTTTCACCTGAAAGATCCTGGCGCCATCTATGTAATAAATCTGAAACAAATAAATCAATAGCCAAATTTGAATAAAACTACACAATAAGAGTAGAATGAGTGAAAACACTATCCCACTAACAAATAAATAAAAATATTCTTTTATAAACCAATATGAGTGATTTATTTTAAATGACCTAAATATTTCCTATCTATATATGCTCTTAGAAAACCTATAGGAAATCCATAATCCTGGGCAATGGAGTAAAAATTTCTTATGTTCTTAATTCTAATATCAATGTCTGTTACTAAATTATTATTTCTAATTATATAATTTTTTACTAAATTCTTGAAGACAGAAATGCTAAGATTACTATTCCAGAAAGGGAATTTATTAATTTGAAAATTAAATGCATTTCTTTTATCAAAGATATCTGTTAATAATTTATTATCTATGATTTTAATATCTAGATCTAAAAATTCTGCAGCTAATTCATTGCCATTAGTTTTTATAAGTTTTAAATAATCAGGATAAAAGTCAATATGTGGCTTAAGGCCAATTTCTTTATTGAATAGTATTAAATCAACTATATAGCGGAATAATATACTATGGCTATAATTATTCAAATCTTTCTCATAGTAGTGAAGATAAATATTTGCTAAACTATTACTAGCTGGGCCCCCTTGAGGTAATCCTTTAATTTGATGGAAAATCTTATTATCAAAAAAGATATAATTTTCTTTTAGAACAAGATTAATAAGATTTTTAAAATTATTAATGTTAATATCTTTTCTAAGATCATAATCTTTATGTATATTTACTAGTGCATTAGTTAAATCATCAATATCTATACTATTAAATAAATCCTGAAGTCAAAAGTATGTACACAAGTTATTTCTACATCTTTAATTACATTTAATATCTCTACACTATTATTCACTATAATTGTATCTTTTTGCTTATTTAAATTCTCTATCACTGTCTGTATGTATTTTTGCAAGAGATTACCTGATTTCGTAATATAAGTATTGCAACCATTAGTAACACTTCTAAATTTAAGAGGACTCTTGTGAAATTTTGGTGTAAGAAAGATGTGAGGATAAACTTTTTTAATATAATTAATTCCCAATTTTTTATGGAAGGCTTGAATTCTATTAGAAATTTCTCTTTCACCTAATTTTGTCTCTTTATAAATATCACTATTAATAATATGATCATTAAGTATTTTTTGTAAAAATATTTTCAAATTAAGCAAAATTACTGGGCACTTTGTCTATATAAACTATTACAAAATCTGTTTGCAATTCTTTAATATGTTTTTTCATATCAGGATATCTAATAAAATCATTAGATTTAAAATTATAGTTAAAAAGATCTAATAATATTTTATGTCTATATTCATTAAATGCCTCTAGAGGCAGACTATATTTTATTGCCATATTTAATATAAATTGCTCAATATCTTTTTTAATTTGATTTTTAATTATTTCATTACTATTAGATATAGCCATTCGATGCTTTGTACCTTTACTCATTAATTCTCTAAGTTTTTCATTTCCAACAATATTCAAATCTCCAGTAATTACATGTCCATGATCTTTATTCAGGAAATCATTATAATTTAAACTCTTACACTCATCACTCGTATTACTTTCTTTTATATTATTATAGTTAAAAATCATTCTGCCTAATTGTGAGGTATATTTAAATGCACGTTTAATTTTAATATTTTTTATAGGGAAGCAATTAATATGTTTATCTACTATAGCAGAAAATTTCCTTTGTCATACTTTTTGTTCACAAAAAGGAAAGTACAATATTCAATGTCTTTCTTATTAGAAGTGTTATGTGATAAATTAAATTTTTTATAAATAAATTTGAAGATATCTCTAATCAAATCCCATCCATGCGAGTCTGTCTTATTATTCATAATTAATTCCCTGCTAGCTTTTATTTCTTTTTTATTTAATCCAAACATATATCGTTTAATCTTTTTTATATCAAAATCTTTATCAAAATTCTTACACAATACCAATAATTCTTCATTAATAATCTTAAGTTTTCTATGATCTCTCTTGTGTCTAGCTATACTAGATTTACCATGCCTTTTTTCTATAGTAGAAGCTTCTACTTTATAAAAGTAATGAGATTCATTACCTTTTAAAACTTGCAGAATGTTTTTCCCAAAATACAATACATTAAGTCCATAAGGATATATAGTGTTGTAGTATTCTATAAAAAAATTTTCCCACCATAATCTATTTTTTATGTATATATATATATATATATGTATTCTGGGTGTCCACTCTAACCATGCCCGAAATATTATTTCTCAACCATCTGTTGAAGCAGTGAATTTAATTTGAATTTCATTACACCTGTAAAAGCATTGCTACAAAATTATATATAAAACTAATTTAGTAAAAAGAATAAGTAAGACAAAAAAATCGAATGTGAATCATATTAGCGTCACTGAAAAGCATTTTTTTAAAATTTTAAGATGGTATAAAAATAATTTTCTCGTTATAATAATCTCAGAATTAATTAAGGAAAAACGCTAAAATTTCGAATTTCAATCACCTTGATTTAGCTTCAATTTAATTATATTTATCATAGCTACAACATTGAAAATGCACGAGTAACGATATTTGTGTGATGCAAAATAATCCTAAATGTATAATCACATTAGAAATACGGTCTTTGAAAGGTCTTTAATGAGGAAAATATGGACATTATAATAAAAAAATAAAAAGCTGTTAACCCTAAAGATTTCATACACCACACAAATTACGCGGAAAGGAACAATAATTATAGTATTAGATTTTATTATAAGTATCCTTTATTAGTTTATATATAAGCATTTAGTTTGAATCAAATTGAATACTAGATTAACAAGGTGATGAAAGTTAAAACTTGAAGAAAGTAGCAAGTATGCCTTAAATCGTTCCTGAAAAAAATCTGTGTGCATGCATCAATACATAGACAATGCTAATACGAACGTGACAGCTAAGACTATACTGCGAAAAAGTATATAAAATAAAGAAACTGCATGAAAACTGAGTCATTCCAATTACATTTTTCACTTTTAAATTTTAATGCCATATTATTGGTTGTCTGAAATTTCATAAATTATAGATTTTAACTATTTTTTATTCCATCTCCCTGCTTTGAACATTAAAATTCCATTCACGTTGTCTCTCTTACTTATTAATGCTGAAACATGCTCTGACGAGTGTGCACATTGCGATCATCAGAACGTCCTTCACATTGAATGTTGCGATAAGAAGTGAGTGTGCTGCTCAACACATCCAGAGTTTTCACTATATTTTAATTTTTGAGATTAATTTGTGTATACCATAAGATACCAATTAAGTTGGCAAAAATATTTTTCTCCAATTTTAATATCGTTTCCTCTGTTGTCCAACAATTGAAATGTATTATTCTGATTATTGTTCTCTCTCCTACCTGTTTTCAAATAGGATACATTCATAGAGCTAAGAGATGGCGCTAATACCTCGGAATCTGAAGTTAATGGAACCACTTTGTTTACTTCCTAATCCCTTCCAAAAATAACGACGTCAATTTTAAATTTCGTTTACCAGCTCGGACATAAAGGACCAAGCTTTAAATAAAATAAAGTTCAAAACAAACTCTTCCTGCCAAATTGCTTAAATGAAAAAAATTTTATATAAAAAAGGAATGAATTAAAATAGTGGTAGAGCTCTCAATTCACGTTCCTTCACATCTAATTTACCTCCTTTAATGTATAAGCTATGTTTGGAAAATGAATGATTCGAAAGAAATGTTGTTCCAGTAGTTTCAGAATCTTCGAAGTACCTACTGATCTTTATTTTGGTAACAACGGACTCGACTTTAAATCACATATTTCAATTCCAGTCCTTCAACGTTGAATTCTTGTATTTTCACTTTTTTTGAATAAATTCAAAGGTGTAGTTTTAGATTCCGAATATTTAGTTTGTCTATCGCTTCTTTTGATATACCATATACTTTCAACAAATTTGGGATCCACTTGAAAAATTAAATAGTTAAATTCGTTTCTTCATCGCTGATACTGCTATTTAGAATTGAGCCTCTACTTAATGAAACCATATTTCCGGCCTGACTATACACACTCACCTTAAGCAGATCAGTTCCACTTTTGTTCTTGTCGGCTTTCAATATTTTATTTATTCACAGGAACGGTCGTCATCTTATTTTGGCATTTTATATTTTAAAAATGGTAGAAGCAACAAAAAATTTGTTTAGCATATCAAATAAGAAATGCGAATCCTCCATTTCAGACAGTTTCTATTTTTTAGATTTGCTACAATCTATCTGCAACTAAAATCATAATCACAAAGTCAAAACATAATATCATCAATCCTTAACACTGTTGCCAATAAAATTACATGATAAATAAAATTAAATGTAATAATAAATTAATGTTATAAAAAAGATATTTACAAAAAAAAATTCAAATGCTTATTGAGCCAGTCATTACAAGTCTTTGAGAAAAGTTTATATACACTTATAAAATTTACATTTCCTTTCCCAGAAGGACACCGAAGCACTTACACTTCACACTAATATGGCAATAAAACCTTGGGTTTCCATTCAAAAAGGCAGAATAAAAAGTGGCTAGTTTCGTGCATAGAGGCTCGGGGCGTCGCTGTCATTTATCAATGTCCGGAATGAGATCTCTGTTACTTCTTCTCTGTGCATTATTTCTTAAGGACGAGTTTTCTTTGTTTACTTACATTATAAACCTTGATTTTATTTGCCTTACTTTTTGACTTCTGCTTTGAAAATTCCATTGATTTAGCATTACACAGGAATTAGGAATTTTAAGTTTCTTAATGTAAATAAACAAAACAGAAAGCTGGTCCATATGATACCAATTAAGTTGGAATACACATTTTCTCAATTTTAACATCGTTTCTCCTGCTGTCCAATGATTGAAACTTATAATTCTGATAATTGTTTTTCTTCCTACCTGTTCCAAAATAGAATACAGTCATAGACTTAACAGATGGCGCTGAAACCTCAAAATCAGAAATAAATGGAAGAAGGGCCGGCCGGAAGGGTGTGCGAACGGTGCGACCGAACTAGGCCCCGCATTTTCTAAAGGTCCCGCGCAGCTGACTGATTTTGCAAATTAGAAGTGCCTTCTGATTTTTTATTTTAATCCGAATATACATGCATTTGAATATAACGCGATTTGTGCACATTTCAGGTCGACCAATCAAAGGCAAGGTTGGGGGCTTTGAATCTCACTACATAGCCGAAACTGAATAAGAAAAGTAAACAAAATGTGTTTCATTATGCTTGCGTTGTAACGGATGATAGTACATCGTACGTTTGGTGGGGTAATAAAAGAAATATTCCTATTTAAAGGGAAGACAAATGCTTAATATAATATGTTACTGAAAATTACTAAATAATATATTTCATTTTTTTTGTTGTAGTCATACTACTGAAAAATTTATCTTAATTTCTTTATATTATTTGTGGACAATTTCGGAACATGTCTAGAGACAGAGATGCCGGAAGGAAATACTTGTGTGGATCTGATAAATTTAGAAAAACATAGAAAACGAAAGAAAATTGCTGAAAACAGGAGCAACTCCCTTGCAGAATTTTTAAAAACCGAAAATGTCCAACTAACTGACGATTAACTAAATATATAATTAACAGTTATTGAAAAATCAAACTCGCGATAATCAAATTACGCTGTATGACATCCGTGAAAACAATCCTAATCATAAAATTCTAATGCAATAAATTATTTTGTTTTACGAAATCAGTTTCAAGGCCCCACAAATCAACTTTGCACCAGGCCCCGCTTTCGTTCGGGCAGGCACTGAATGAAAGCACTTCGTTCTCGATTTTAACTTTCATTTACCAGACTGGACAATAAGACCAAACTGTAAATAAGAGGAATTTTATTCACAAAGTGGATGCATTTCAGTTAAGTGGGGAAAAAATGTATATAAAGAAAGATTGAATAAAATAGTGGTAGAGCTCTCAAAGCACGTTCATTCACACTAATGTTTATTTCTACTTCCTTTAGCATTTAAGCTACGGGGACTTAAACCAGAAGAACTGCTTTGAATGCCGGGAGTGAAATTCTCACTTGTGTCTGGTGCACAATGTACCTCCCGTAAGGAAAAGGTTATTGTATAAGTTATGTCTGGAAAATGGAGGCAAGTGTGGATGATTCTAATGAAGCTTTGTTCAAGTAATACTTAACTGAATTATTTCATAAGCAAAATGCGAGTCTCAAACAGGCGTTAAATCGAGAATAATTGCGCTCTTTTCAATTGATGAATGTTCTTGAGTTTTAATTTCCTTTATGACAAAACACCATTTTTTTTAAATTGACAGTTGACTGTTTAGGAAAAAACTTTTCGGATTTCACAAAAATAATCATAGTAACATAGTATTTAAAATGGAAAGTTAGAAAAGCAGTTTCGTTTGATTTATTTATATTTAAATCCTCATCTGAAATGCTTCAATATTATTCGAAATCATGTGCACCATGCTTAAACTACATTTCTGATTTCAGTTCACTGCATTAATTCTGGCTTAAAAATATAAAGAGAAAATAAAGTGCCACTAGACATTTAATTGTTCTGTTGAAACTCATCTGACTCGTAAACATATCTTCACGAGATGTAAGTACCACTTGCACGTTTGCATTTTGCTTCGCCATGATTTCCGAAACATATTATACATGTAATAGTATGGAACAACGCAAAGTATATTTTGAAACAACATAATATACCTTGAAATGTCCATTTCACAGCTTTGGAGGCACTTTCAACCTCGGTGTGTGTTTGGAGCATCATGTATCTTTATTCGAAAGCAGAGATTCAAAAGATTCTTCATTGAAAGTGTTTACTAAAAGAAAATAAAAATATTTTACATGTCTTTTAAATAGTAGAAAAGGATTAAATACAAATGATAACTCGAAAAGTAGAAATCTTTGCACTTCCTATCTTTACCAAGGACATCATTTTTGGAAAAACAAATTAAATGAAACCGAAACGAGAGACATCAGTGCGTTTTAGAGTAGGCCCGGTAGCTTTGAGAAAATTTTGTTGTAGTGTTTTTCCTTTTTTCTAAGCTGAAGAGCAACCACTGATAAGTCCAATAAACGTAATTGAAAGTAATCCTGTTAAAAAACTTATAAAGGTTATTTTGTGTTTATACATAAAAATTTTCGCAATCAGAGGTTTCTTCAGTTACCCTTAGGATTTAAATAGATTGCATTGAATATCTAGAACGCTGGGTGATAATTTCAGAGAAGAGCGATTTAAAAAAAATTCAATTATAAAAAAATAGTTTTTGCAATGCATGAATATAGGAATGCAATCCTTTTATTGTTTTTAAACTATTGAAATACAATAAAACAAAAAATAAATTAATTACTCTTCTAAAATTCAGTTTCGGATATTCTGGAAAAAATCATCCTAAACATTTTTTTGCAGATAAATTTTGTCCTCAATAAAAAAAATAATTCAAAATAAAATGTAATTTCAATTTTTTTTATCATGCAGAAAGGTTGTCAAGAAGTAATACAATTATTTTACTTTCAAACTTTAAAAAAATTTTTAACTGTTGAATGGTCTTAATGGAAAAATTTTGATTTATTTAACATAAAATGACTTTATTCTCGGTTGATATCAAAGATGCAGGGGTATTTCTCTAGGCTACAATTTACTCTTTGGCAAATGGAATACTTTTGTTCTTGAAAATATAGAGAGTGAGTAAATAAATAAAAAATCATATGAAGAATGAAATTAACTATGTGTAAACTAAACTTCAATACATCACCACTTTATTAAAAAATCATACTGCTTTATGAATGTTTTATTACTTATCATTTCGTCCGAAAAAATAACTTCTTCAGTACTTTTTTTGCCTATAGTGAAATATTCTCAAAAGTCAGAGGCGATATAACAACAGAACCTGGAGGATCCCACCTATTCATGACTGGTACCAACAGAAACATCCTGGGGCTGCCCTAGAGCTGAAGGGAGATAGGAAATTGCAGACCACCATAACAAGATTTATTAGCGGACATACTCGCACACTTTCATATGTACAGGGACAAAAGGTTTCTCCTGTGTACCTCAAGTGCAATACACACCAATCTACTCCAGATCATCTGTTCTCATGAATGGATCTGGAGACGAGGAACCTCTTTGAAAATCCTGCACTGGTTCGTGATTTTCTGTGGGCGAGCAGACTCTTGGACTTGGTCTAGTTGAGGACTAGAACAAGTGGAATAAGAAACAACAACTTCAGTTGTTTTACATGAAATCGCACATCGATGGAGGTTGCTGGTGTATAGTTAATATATGAACACTTCACTATCTGGATTTCGTATACATGAAATAACAAAATTTAATTCAATTTCGAAAACGATTCCAACGCCCCCAAACTCGGAAAAGATAAATTTTCAAGCCTGCTTTGATTGGAATTGGAGAGGAGCAGTACTTCTATTGAACTTCTTACCTATTGAATGGTGTATTTAAAAACCATTTTCAAATTAATTGTAACGTGTATCTTATTACTAGTTTTTATCATCTCAAAATCTTATTGAGTAATCAAATTTTTATTTCTTTTCATTCTGGTGACCTATGGAAAGAAAGCTTTACACATGTGCACATTTTATAACTGTGCTGTCGTTAAGAAAAATTATACTTTTCACTTCTTTCCTATGTCATTTAAAAGGTAATTATGAGTTAGTTAGTTGAGCTGAGCTCAGTTACTGCTCGTAAAATTGCATTTACGAGTGGAAATCCCGGAGAAAAAATCAAATTAGTTCTCGATGGTTTAACAAATGAGGTAATTCCTGTGACATATTATGATTTTTGCGATTGTGTGTGTGGGATAGATCGAAATATTTCCCAAAAGTACCATATTTTAATTTTCATAAGATATACTTCTTGTTCTTCTCTTTAGATTTTTTTAATTCATCATTCTGCATATTTCCTTAAAATATATCTTACCATCTGCTGACGTCGTCTTTTCGTCACAAACACAAAAATCAAATGAGAAATATAAAATATATTTTGTTAAAGCTTCTGCATTTGTTTATTCTTCATAAACTATTTTTTTCTAAATAGCATTTAATTTTTTTCAAATCAGCGTACCAATTACAAAAAACAGAGTATTTGAGTCAGCAACAACATAAATTTAAAATCAACTTGCAATAGTTGTTAAACAATCACCTGCTTACAGGCATTAAAGTTAAAATCGAACTTCTACATACAGAATTTACAGATTTGTAGAACATATTTATAAATACAAATTTGGATTGGTAGACATTGCCATGTACTAAAATAAATAAATAAAATGGCCATGCAGTCATAGCCATCTAATCCAATGGACTATTTGGGCTGTAGCCCCAAAGGCGCTTAACAATTTACAATACTGATTTCATTTTAATTTTGATCCAAAATGTATTTAATTATAATGTTAAATATGTTAAAAGTAAAGATATGGTTAGGGGTTGCAAGTAGACAGTCATTGATTTTTTAATGTTATATAAATATGTATATATATCATTTCAAAAATATTCACGCAGTGGCAATCAGTACGAAAAATACTAAATTATGCGTATAATTGAAGTTATCTACAATACGGAAACTCACTTGTAAAATCCTGTTTTGAAAAGACGTTGATTTGCAAAATTATAAAGCGTTAGTTAGAGAACAGGGTTTTTTGTTTCTGAAGAGAGGGCAATATTACTAGATCCCAGTGTGCAAAAATTTGTTAACACGGCCCTTCCCGACGTCGTTAACCCTTCATTCTCCGTCATTCTTCGATCTATCTCTGTTATTCTCTCTGTCTCCTGTGCAGCTCAAAATTCTCTGGTGTTCATAGCGACCTCTTCTGGCTGATAATTAGTTCGTGGTCCACAAAAGGTATATGCTCAATGAAAGAGGATGTAACTGTATTAAAAATGTTAAAATTGCCCTTTAATTTGTGTATGTAATCATTCGCTTGTGTCACCGCCCTTTTCAGGTGATTTTTTTAATCTAATTTTTTCATGAAAAGACAAAAAAATGTGCAGAGAATGATTCTCCAGCAAACATTTTTTTCAGTTCGATAGTTTTCTGATTTTAATAGCGCATTTCAAATGTCTAATGACTTTTCTCGCTCGATAATTTTCGTACGTAAGTTGTTTATCTTTCAATTAATATGAAAGACTTCGTGAAACTCAAGATAAGACAGGCCACAGGTCATGGGAATAAGGTTTTATATAGAACGCAGTGCTGTTAAGAAGCCGCTAATTCACAGGTTTTAGACAAGCTCGCGATAAGAGTTGGCGCCAGTGGGAGTTCTGGGGGCCATAATCCCTTGTCGGGAATGCTGTTCCCTCTGTAAGAGCAAATTTTTGTATCCCGTTCACGCAACGGACTATTCAACTAGAAAATAAATAAAGATCTGGCGGAAATTTGAGAGGGTCAACATTACACCCCTCCTCTTGTACAGAAGGTGCAATATCCCGCTGGGCAGACTAAACCGCCCCATCAGACGAATTCTAATGCCACTCCTTCCAGCGGTAAAAGAGACCGTTTTTCGTTAAAAACATTTAAGGAAAACAAAGTGAACAGAATTCTGTTTCTTATGTACGAGGATGGATCCAAAAAAAGTTTATAAGGGTAATAAAAAATTGTTTTAACAATAGACAGAAAATACAAAAGGAATTAAAATACAAACACAATCATGAAATCTATTTAGGCATTGATCTGAACGGAGGACCAACTTGTTTAGCCCGGATGGGTAGAAAGCACGTCCCTTCCCATTGAGCCAGTTCTCTACAGCTGTTTATGCATCACTGCTTGAAGAGAACCTTGTTTCAGATAAGTGTTCTTTCAATTTTATATAAAGGATGTGGTCACTGGGCATCGTGAAGACATCCAACGCAAATGCCCTGGCATGATTAGTGATTGTGTCATCTTTCTAAATGACATACACATGCAGCTCTTAAAATTCAAGAATTGCTGCAAAAATTCAAATGTGAAGTTTGGAGCCACACACCACGCAGACCGAATATGACATCCAATCTGGGTTCCAAACACTTATCTGGAAAAGGGTTCTCTTCAAGCTGTGATGTGAAAACAGCTGCAGAGAACTTCGGACATGATTTCCACTATGTCGGATTAAACAAGTTGTTCCTGCGTTCAGATAAATGCCTAAATAGATTTGATGACTGTGTGGAAAAGTGATTGGCAAGTCTGCATCTTAATTACCTCTCATAATTTCTGACTATTGTTAGTAAATAATTTTTATTACCCTTGTAACATTTTCTTTTGGATCCATCCTTGTAAAATTGTTAAAACCTCTTTACAGTGAGACCGTCCAATCCAAGGAAAATTGATTACTCAAAGTGTTGACGTTATAAAAGGGTTTCGTGTTTGAAAGTATAAAATATGTATTTAAATAAGTCCTTATTCATTTTCTCTCTTAAAACGAATATTTAAGAATCATCTAAAAAAATTTACTTTATTTGAAAATTTTTAGTGTTAATTAACTACTTTTTTCGGATCTATCTGTTCTTTCCGAGGGAACATTTTCATTTTTGTAATTGGAATAGTAAATACTTAATCATTTTGTCGGTTGTTGTTGAGGAATGATCAATCAAATTATCTTTTTCCTCTTAAGTCTGTTGAGCTGGAAGTTTCCTTTTCTGATAGTCTCAACACAATTCTGTAGCTTCTTAGTGAGACTTCGAATCAGCACCTGAAAGGCACAAATGAACTCTTTATGTTTCAACCCGTCTAGAGGTGGAAGTTCAGTTTTCTCTTCGCATTGGGAAAGGAATGCTTAATTTTAATTTCATTTAGAGTGTATGGATCTTTTCCTTTCCTTTCCTTCCTTCTCCCTTAAAAAAGGTTCAGCATCAAAAAGACGAAAGGAATGCGAAGTTCAATGAGTGACCAAGGCAGGCTCTCAGAGAAGTTTTAGAGAACAATCCAGAGGTTATTTTAACACAATGGCAAAAAATTCTGTGTCAAACAAAAGTGACCTTTGACGAAATGACCACAGTGCCGGAATGACCGCTTAGGGAAATTTCACTGTATATCATTTTCAATCGCTTCTGTCAAAATAAAACTACTGTAACTTTCACTGTCAATGAGTTTCGAGAGCCTCTTGAAAATATCGAATCTCCTGTTTCTTATCTATTGCATTTGTAACTAAGGTAATTTCCCATTTAGAAGATTTAATAAATCCAAACGAGATTACTATGATGTGACGTACAGTCTCGAGAAAAAAGGAGCCACCTAGTATTTTTATTCGATCGTTCAATGGGTATTAAAAAGGAAGTTACCAATCTTCAGCAAATAACGTATACTAAAGGATTCTATGGGTACAAATTTCATAAGGGGTCATCTAAATATTTAAAATTGTATTAACTTCAAAATTTTCAATAGCAATAGTTATTTTTGACTATAATAAATAAATTTCTCATGAAATAATACCCCAAAAATTAATAATTTAAGTTCATAGGCCAAGAATATATCGAAAGATATTCGATATTTTCTGTTCTGAATAAAAAATGGCTCGTATCCACATTTATATAGAGAAGTTCTCTGCTTGACTTTAAATGTTGGTTGCAGCCCTTTAAATTATTTCGCACTTTAAATTTAACTTGTGTAAATGGTCTTTTCAAAGTAATGATATACATTTTACAATCCGTAAAACTGGATGCCTATTAAAATAAATAATGTAGTATTGCAACACTATAATTTAAAAAATCTTATTTATAAAAGTATTTAAAGATTTATAAACACAATTTTTTAAACCAAGTTGTGCAATGATTAAATTTTAAAATAAAAATGTTTTTAAAACATATGACGTTCTCTTAATTGCATTGTCTTAGAGCAAAAAGAGAAAATTTGATATAACTTCTTGAACGAATTAGCTGAAATTTTGCATAGGCTACTGAAAATGGTCATCGGCTTTGATCACTGCAAAAATTTAGAAGTGTTGCTATTTAAAAATATTTTAACAACAATTTTGATAAAATATTTCATGTTCTCAAAATTATTTTAAATTAAAAAGTAAAAGAGCAAAATGTGCAGAATAATTCATACTACTTCATAAAAACATTCTATGTCAATAGTTATATTATTTCTAAAGATATCAATAAAATTTCAAAATTTTGCTTTAATATTAGAAAATCAAAATTTCATTTCCTTAAAATCTCGAAACAAAAAATGCTGGGATAATAAAACCTGGTATTCAAGCATAAAGTTTTATGCAGTTTCGAAATGTTTTAAGAAAAATGTGTGTTTCTATTGGAAATTTTTAAGTTAGTGCTATTATAAATATGCATGACCCTTTATGAAAATTTTAAAAGTGAAACCTTCCGCTAAACCTTATTTCCTGAAAATTGGTACATCTTGATTTTATGCGAGATGAACGACGGCAAAATTATGCGGGGTTGTTCCTTTTTATTCCGTGATAGTGCACCACTGAAACGCATAAATTTGCACATTTTTCCATTTTAGTCATGGACTGGATTTACCTAAACTTTCAGCTAAAATTATTACTCTATGATCTTCGATTGCTTAAAATCGTTTCTAGAACCAATAAAAAATATTTAACGCTCAAAAGTAAAGAAAAAATGACAATGTGAGAATCCAAAAAAACCAATAATATATATGTTTTTTTAAACTTTTACCATCAATTTTATTTATTCATTTTTAACCATTTCTTTATATATTGTTAATCTACAGATGGAGTTTTATTAACCGTAGTAGTCTGTTGTCTGATGTTCACAAGATGCTTCCCTAACTTTCAAATACGTCAGTAAATGGCAGCACCAAATATATTGTGAGCAAGAAAGTATTTTTTACATTAAAAATGTATGTATGCTGCTAGTTGGTAATATTACATGTGCTGCAGATTTAAATAAACTATCTACATTTCAGAATTGAAAAATATACAGAATATTATTAATAACTTTTTGTTTACTTTTTGGCGAGAAAGAACAGAAAAATCTTACGATAGAGTGTAGAAAATCAGAAGAAATTAAGCAGAACTAATAAGAAAATGGACAACAATAAAGGAACTAAGCAACTTCAAAACTGAATGGAGTGAATTTTCCTGATATCGAGAAAATTACGTGCTAAATGATTTATCGAAATGAAAGCTGAAAAATAATTATAATAATTTCATATTTTCATTTTAATTACCAAAACTATTGTTAATAAGTTGTTTTATAAAGTTTAATAAGAAGAAAAAAAGATCTTAACTATTTAACTTGCACTCTGTTTTTCTAATGATAACGGCATATAATTGAGACCAGGAAACAAAAAAAGTACTCATTAACTTAATTTTCTTCTATAAGTTTTCAAATAAATAAAATTAGAAGAACTTAAATTTTAAACATAATAGCAATTTTTGTTTGATATCCTTTTCTGATCAACAAAAAAAATTAACAACATAATTTTTTCTTATTTCCGCGTATTAATTGAAAATATTTTTCCCTTCGTATCTTTAGCTTGATAAATTATGTAAAATAAGATCTCGAAATTACGAAAATGTAACTTCAAAGAAAGAAATGGAGGAGGAAAATGTAAATAGATGAGAATCTCTAAACCCAGTTGAGATCCGATAATAATATTAAGACAATAAAAATATGGTATTTTTTTGTATTGTATTTATTTTCTACTTGCAATAAACTCGAATAAAGAATTTACCAAACTAAAATTTTATACGGCGAAACTTGACTCATATATTTATCCTCCTCTTGATGTCGTGTATATGCGATTTGTTTGAGAAAACAACGAAAATATAGTGGATTTCAATTAAAAAACATTTTGCTAGGGCTGCCATCTTTTAATAATTTCTGAAAGTCTAAATGAATTCGAAATACAATTTCCGAAAAAACAGATTTCTTCAACAAATCGCAATACGTACAATAATTTCTTATATTTTTATTGAAATTCAATATTTTAATTTTCCAAAATATTTAGATATTTCCTTTTTGGAATTCCATTATTTCCAAAGAGTAAAAAAGTGAATATGGTGTCTGCCATTTTTTTATTCAAACTTGCTAATTATCAGCTCATAATACCTCTTCTACAAGATGCTTACCACGTTATCATTTGAACCTTGAACAAAGAGATTTGTTCATCAATTTTTTTTGTCCATCAATTATTTTTTTCATATTTTTGTGAATAAGTAAGATAAATTTGTAAAGGAAATGGCATACAAATTTTTCTCCAATTTTAGCATCATTTCCCCTGTTGTCCAGTAATTAAAATACATAATTTTCATAAATTTTTTCCTTCCACCTGTTTTCAAATCGAATACACCCATACAGCTTACAGATGGCGCTGAAATCTCGAAATCAGATTTAATTTTTCCACTTCGTTTATTTCTTATTGCATTCAAAAGATAACGACTTTTACTTTCGTTTATCAGCCCGGACATAAAAGACCAAGCTTTAAATAGAACAAATGCTTCGTTTTCGGAGATTCGTATGTGTGTGCGCAAGAAAATTATATATAGAAAAAGCTTGAATTAAAATAGTGATAGAGCCCTCAAAGCACGTTCATAATGTTTATTTCTACCTTCTAAACTATGTCTGGATATTGAATTTAAGTGTGAATGATTCCAAAGAAATTTGGTTCAAGTAATGCATACTGAATTATTTCGAAAGCAAAATGACAGTCTCAAACAGGCGTTCAGTCGAGAACAATTGCGCTCTTTTCAATTGATGGTTTAATTTCATTTATTGGCAAACACCATTTTTAACAAGGCACTTGACAGTTTACGAAAAGACGCTTCTCGAATTGCACAAAAAGTATCATACTGATATAGTATTTAAAAGGGAGAGTTAGAAAAGCAGTTTCGTTTTTAATATATTTAATAATATTTAAAAATTCATCTGAAATATTTTAATCTGAAAAGACTCAATATTATTCGAAATCATGCGCATCATACATAAACTAAAATTCTGTATTCATTAATTTTTTATTGGGGTTTTCATGTATGTATGTAAATTATATGATATGACATGCCTATTTTAAAAATAATGTCCATTTTTTGTATCACGTAAGGATTTTTAACAATTGCAAAATTTAAAATTTCGTATTTGAATTATTTAAAAAAATATGTCGTATAAACAATTTATAATATATTCATTATTCTACTAGAATTTACTTGCATGTAATTATTCCAAAAATCAATTCATAATCAAATATATATCTGGAGGCCGCGGTGGCCTAGTGGTAAGGTCTCGGCCTTGGCGCCGGAGGGTTCCAGGCCCGAGACCCGATTCCACTGAAGATCCGCCGTGTATGGGGCCTGTTGCACGCTAAATCATACGCAGTGGCCAAACGTCCTCCCGTTGGTGTGGCGTGGAAGTCTGGAGAGGGGGCGCCAACTCAGGTGTCGTCCTCGTCATCTGACCGAGGTTCAAAATTACGAGGTCCGTCCCAAAATAGCCCTCGTGTTGCTTCAAAACGGGACGTTAATATAACTAAACTAAACAAATATACTTCTGAAAAAAACTATACGAATTTATTTTACTTTCTCTTTAAAGGAATGCTCTCCTTCTTCAGATTTTGTAATTGGTTCTTTGTCTTTTAAAGCCCAAAATATTCACATCCTAAAGTTCTAGTTATTGTTTTGCGTGCATTTTATATCTTCTTAGAATATCTCATCCATTTCTTCACTCAGTACCAGTGGTGGCTCGTCCATTAGGGCTGCAGAGCTGCATTCTCCCCATGAAATTATTTTAAAAGCTTCTATTTTCGTTTTTATTTTAATTGGCTTTCTTTTCTACTTTGAGATTTCAATGATCAACGAAAATGGCAAAATAGTAATAAAAAACTTAAAAAGAAGACGGAAAATCAGTCAAGAATTAAGAAAGAGACAGACCAGAGCTGCTTAGAGTTTTGCCCCTACTAAGGATAAACATTCAAAGAACTGAGCAATTCCTAGCGCTCAGTCGAGAGAAAAAAATCTGAAATTAGAAGCCCTCCAGCTGCGATTTTCACAATTCTCGTTTGGCGCGACTCCCACATTTGTTTTCGTCATTTGGCTTCTTTCCACTTTCTCCAATCATTAAATAGTTTTTAAATCAAATCCTGGAGGATTTGTAATTTTTTACTCCTTATTTCATGGGGGGATGATGATTACAAATCTGTGGTTTGCAACCAAACATTTTTTGTAGGAATTTTAGCTATAACCGAAAAACATCAAAACATTTCTTCCCTAGATTTTGCATATAAATAAAAAACTATCAATTTTTAATGTTTCGTCATTAGATACCAAAATAATAAACGCAAAATTTCCAACAACGTAGGTATATATAACTTATGCAGCTCGGCTTTTCTTCTGAGCTGACGAGCCGCAACTGCTCAGTACGTCAATATTTTCAGAAAAAGACTCAAGTTGAGAGTGGAAACAAAAATGTATTTTTAAGCTCATGGCACAACCCATTTCTTCAAAGTTCTGTAGCACTTTTTCTGCTGTCATGGCATAGTTACGAGAAGCTGTGCTTTTGTCTGTAAATAGAAACTGGGCAATCGAAACAAAACCAATAATGGAAAAAACTTTCTAATTTTTTGTTCAAAACAAAAACTCTTTTAGTGAAACAAAATAATGGAAACAAAAACTGTCCAATATTTTGCGAAAAACATCGACATCCGGTATATCGGTGCCGATTATTTCTCGAATTGTTTCCGCAAAAACGATTTGATACAGTAAGATTGCATAACCTCTATGAATTATGCCTGCGCAAATAATCATAAGAAGACGGAATGTACATTTGTGGGGATAAAGGGATCCACCCAGCATTATTCCGCCGCTAATTATTGCTTCTTAAAATTAAATATACCGTTTTACAGGAAATAAAGTAATGTGAAAGATTCTATGGCTGAAATTCTTTCAAGAGGCCATCTACATATTTAATATGCCACTAACTTCAAAATTCCTGAATGACGTCCTTAAAAGAAAGTCTTGCTTCTTCTTGATCGATTTCAGTTTGCTCTCAAGTTTTCGATCCTTCATTGACCGTCTTATATCTGACTTCATCACTTTCTAACACAATCACATTCTTCGATTTTACCTGCCGAACTACGAGGAAAACTATCAATTAAATATCGAAAGCATCCACCAGTTTTATCCAAAGCTTCCAGCCCTAATTTTATATACGAGGGTGGTAAGAGGACTTATTTTTGTTCTATTAAGTTCTGCGGAATCACCTACTTTCATCCAAAATTTAAAATTTTCATAGAGACCATTATTTTCTTATCCAGTGTTGGTTTATTGATCTATTATCCCGCTCATATAGAAAACAAGACATTTCTGTATAGCCACCTTGCTGTCCTAAGAGAATGGTCCAAATTTTAAAATCCCCCCAAATTTGCCATTTAAATTCTTGATAATTTATTTTAATGAATTACAATTTAATGTAATTACAAAAACTATTGTTAATCAATTGTATTATAAAGTTTGATAGGAAGAAAAAAAGGATCTTAACTACATATCTTCGACTCTGTTTTTTCCAACGATTAATGCATATGATTGAGACCAGAAAACTAAAGTTACACATTAACTTAATTTTTTTATAAGTTTTCAAATAATTAAAATTAGAAGAACTTAAATTTTAAACATAATATCAATATGTGTTTGTTATCCTTTTCTGATTTACAACAAAAATTTATAATTAACAAAAGTATTTTTTTATTCTTACTTCCACAGATTAATTGAAATTTTTTTCCCTTTCGTATCGTTAGCTTGACAAATCTTGTGAAATGAGAACGCTAATTTACGAAAATGCAGCTTGAAAGAAGGAAATGGAGGCAGAAAATGTAAAGAGATGAGAATTTCTACTCCCAGTTGAGATCCGATAATAATATTAACAATATAAAAAATTTGTATTTTTATGTATTGTGTTTTCCACCTGCAATAAACTCGAATAAAGAATTTACCAAACTAAAATTCTATACAGCGAAACTTGGCCCATATTTTTATACTACACGTGGTGCCTTATATGTGCGATATGGTCGTGAAAACAATGAAAAAAATAGTAGATTTCAATTAGAAAAACGCTTTGCTAGGGCTGCCATCTGTTAATCTTTTCTGAAAGTCTAAATGACAATGACTAAATGAATTCAAAATACGATTTACAAAAAAAGAGATTTGTTCAACAAATTATAATATTTACAATAATTTTTATATATATTTTTGAAATTCAGTCTATTTTTATATATATTTTGAAATCTAATTTTCCAAAAAAATTTAGAAATTTCCTTCTCCAAATTTCATTATTTCCAAAGAGCAAAAAAGTGAATATGGAGTCTGACTTTTTTCTACACAAACTTGCCAATGATCAGCGTATGATACCTCTTCTACATGATGCTTACAACGTTATCACTTAAATAGAAGTTCTATCACCTTGAACACAGAGAGATTTAATCCCATCAATTATTATTTTCGTATTTATGTGAATAATTAAGTTAAATTTGTTAAGGAAATGACAATACAAATTTTTTCCAATTTTAACTTCGATTTCCTTGTTGTCCTATAATTGAAATGCATAATTCTGATTATTGTTTTTCCTTCGACCAAATCGAATACATTCCTACAGACAACAGATGGCTCTGAAACCTCAAAATCAGAAATAAATGGTACCACTTCATTTATTACCTCCTACACTCAAAACATAGACTTTTACTTTCGATTACCAGCCCGGACATAAAAGTCCTAGCTATATATTAAGGAAACTGCCCGCGCATATAAGGAACTTGTTTCGTGCTAAAGAAAGAATTTTTATATAGAAAAAGTTTAAATTAAAATAGTGGTAGAGCTTTCAAAGCGCCTTCGTTCGCATTTTATGTTTGTTTCTATTTTCTTTAATTTATAAACTATGAATCGAAAAGTAATGTAATTGTGAATGATTCCAAAAAAATTTTGTTCAAGTAATACTTAATAAATTATTTCGTAAGCAAAATGTCAGTCTCAAACAGGAGTTAAGTCGAGAATAATTGCGCTCTTTTCAATTGATGAATGTTCTTGCGTTTCATTTTCCTTTATTGAAAAACACCCTTTTATAACATGGAAGAAGACAGTTTAAGAAAAGAAACATATCGAATTTCAGAACAATTATCTTACTAAGATAGTATCTAAAATGGAGAGTTAGAAAAGCAGTTAGGTTTTAATTTATTTTTTTAATATTTAAGTATTAATCTGAAATATTTTAATCTGAAATGTCTCAATAGTATTCGAAATTGTGTGCAAAATGCATAAACTTTTATTCTGCATTCAGATCACTGCATTAATTTTGGCTTAAAAATATGAAGAGTAAAGAAAGTGCCACTAGACATTTAAGTGTTCGGTTGAAAATCGTCTTACTCGTCAAGATATTTTCACGCGATGTAAGTACCACTTGCACGTTTGCATCTTGCTTCGCCATGATTTTCGAAACATATTATACAATTAATAGTATGCAACAACGCCTAGTATAATATGAAGCATTTTAGTATGCCTGGAAATAAACATTTCATAGTATAGGAGGCGATTTCAACCTCGGTTTGTATTTGGAGCACCATTTATATATATTCGAAAACATAGATTCGAAAACCTTCATTGTAAAATGCTCTCCATACGTCAATAACTTATTTTGCAAGCCTTTCAAATAGTAATAAAGGATGAAATACAAATAATAACTCAAAAAAAAAGAAATCTTTAAAATTCTAATCTTTATGAAGAAGATAATATTTTGAAAAAACAGATTTAAATTAACCGATATGAGAGGCATTAGCTGGTGTTAGAGTAAGAGCTGTAACTTTCAGAAACTTCTTTTATATTTTTTCCTGAGTTGAAGAGCAATCTCTAACAATTCCATTAAACGTAATTGAATGTAATCCTGTTACAAAAGCTAGGAAGAATATTTTGCGTTTATGAATTAAAATCTCGCCTTAAAAATTTTCGCAACTAGTGGTTTCTTCAGTTTCCCTTAGGATTTAAATAGATTGCGTTCAATATATCTAGAACGCTGGGTGATAATTTCAGAGGAAAGAGATTTTTGAAAATTTAAATATAAAAAATAGTGTTTACTATGTAACAGTGTTCGAATGCTATTTATTTATCATTTTAAACGAAACAAATATAAAAAATAAATTAATTAAACTTTTAAAATTCAATTTCGGATGTCCTGGAAGAAATCGTCTAATCATTTTTTTGCATATAAGTGTTTTCCTCTAAGAATAATTAATTCAAGACAAAATGTAATTTCAATTTTTTTGTCATGCAGAAAAACAGGAATCAAAGCAAGAACTTTGTCATTATGCAGAAGGACAACTCATTACTTGCTAGAAAGTATTACTTGCTAGAATATATAGTCTTCACTGAGATAGGTCACGATCACTGGTGGAAGATAAATTAGCTATAAGTCCAGGAATATCTATATAGTAAACAAGTGATTCTTCTTTAAGGGAATACTCGGTAAATTATTTTCCTTAATTTTTGTACTAATAAGATGTTATTCTAATGACAAATAAATTTTTATTTTTCAGTTGTGATCCTAAACCTTGAACACTTTCTTTTGGAAGATTTAAATTGGGTACTCAATTTGTGTAAATCTTGTGTTTTGGCATTTGTTTCTGGGCTTGCGTAAAACTACAGTTTTATTTTTATAAGTTTACTGCTATTATTGTAGTATTTAATTTTATATTTATTATTGTACTTATAATCATAAATTGATGCTTAATTAAAATAACGCTGCATTCCATTCCATAATATTTCACTTGATTTTGTTTTTTAGCCCGTTCGTATTTTCGATTTGTGAAAAATCTGTGAGTGATAGAAGAAAATGTCATTTTTCTTATCAGCGTGTCAGATTTTCTAAAAAGAATTGACATTCTGCAAAACCCAGATTCACGTTGACTTGCGTAATTCTAATTTGTTTCAAGTTAGCGTAATGATGTTTTTGCAAATATAAATAATTATGTTTTCAATAAATTATTACATTAGATTTCAGATTTTATTTGGCATAGTTTGCAGTAATTTTAAAATTTAATTTATTACTAAAGAAATAAGAAAGAAATAGGTATCGAAAGAATGTCAAAAATGAAGCGATATATTATATTAGAATTTTTGAAAAGGGACGTAAAATTATTTTTTGTTTCATCGCAAAATACTAATTTTTAGTGAATATATGAACAATGAAAAGACTGTAAACTGTTTAAGTGAGTTTCAGCATAAAGAATATTACCATTTTCTTAAGACGATACGTCTGAAATTAAACAAATTTTCACTAACTTTGTGGCTTAAACGTTCTTGTGATGAATTAGTGTTTGCTTATTTCAGAACCCTTGGCACATAATTTAAACTAAATACACGTAAGTTTACTTCGTAAAACACTATTCTAAAATAAACTCCAAAAAATCAATGTTTTTAACTATCTATGGGGATATAAATACCTAGCTTACAAAAATATCGAGTGATAAATTTATTTCCCTAAAGTGGAGCTACGGCGGGGAAAAAACTCTTTAGCACGTAATTTCATCAGAGATCTTAAAGCAAAGTTGGACACAGTAATCCAGACATCATGCTAGAAGAAATTCGTTCCCGTGCAAATAAGCCCTATATCCACTTTTAAAAATCACAGCTGGAGGATCACTTCAGAACTTATAAGCTCTGAAGTCCCCGTATCAGTATTTAACTTTGGAGTCTTCACTGAACAGAAGATCGGGTTTTGGGGAAATTAGCCTCTAGGGTGAAGTCCAAGGGGACGAGACATAATTTTCATTGAGAAAATCGGGACGCTACAAATTTATTTGCTTATTTTTAAGTCAAGAAATAAGGGATATTTGGTCCAGAATGAGACTTGATTATTATGAAACCAAACGTAACAGGTATACTGTAGGATTTTTAAAATTGAAATTACTGGGCAGAAAGCCTTGCATTTTTCGGGAGTTTCGGAGGATTTTCTTTTGTTTTATGATTGTATGGACGCTCAGGTATGTAGAAAAGACAGGAAATTAGTTAAATTTCTGAGAAAGGCTGAAAGTAGTGCATAAAAAGCGTTGTTTTTCTTCAGATGGGAGATACTTCATGGCTGGACGATGACATTTTTGTTTCCTTCATTATAAAACAAATAAGGGAGTGGAGAATAAAAATAAAAAAATGTTTTATTAAAGCAGAAACTAAGAATTTTCGAAGGTTAAGGTTTTATACATTTCTCTAATTCATATCGAAATCACCACGGCCTAGCGGGAAGCCGTCCGATGTACTTGTTTGACGGTCATTGAAGTACCTTGAGCGCTGAGGCTGGACTCCTATTAGCCATCACCGGGAAACTAATATTTCCTCCGATTGAGTTTGGCGGTAGCTTAGACTGCAAAGGCTGCAGTCCTTTGGCGCAAGACAATCTGTGTGATGCTTCTTTTTCTTCCTGCCACCCAATGATAGACATCGCTCTTCCGATTTAGTTTTCTTCGTTTCTTTTTCCTTCTCTGTTATTTGGTTATGGTTTAACTTTCACATTTCGGAAGCTGAACTGCTTTAATTATCATTCGTTTTCTTTTACTAGAAATCACTCACGGGGAAAAAGATATGTCGATAATTTTCTAAAACACAAAAGGGAATCTTGAAAAGATGAAAGTAATTAATGATAGTTATAATATTTATTTTGTCTGTACATCATATTTGATCAACGTTGAATTTTTTTTTCATGTTGAATAAATTTACTTATAGCGGAGTGATTTATTTTTCCAGCTGTATATTTCTTATGAGTGTAAATTCTGTTTTATTAAAGTAAATATGATCCCAATTAAAGAGCAAATAATTCTCACCCGTAGTAAAACCCGTTCAAAAATAAATTGTTTGATTTTCAAAAATCATGTAAATTCATCAAAGTTTTAAGGTAGAATTATTTGGAAATTATGGTTTTTGTTATTATATATTCGGGAAAATATGCTGTGGGGAAGTTATGCTTCAGGCTCTTGGAATTTTAAAATAACTTTACATGAAACAAAAATGAGAAAAAAAACTTACAATTGTTGGAGGAAATAGATTCCACAAAGAAACCATTCATCACATTTAGAACGAAGCGGTTTCATCTCCAAACAAGATGAAATTATTCTTTCATCTCCGAAAGACATCTGACAACGCAGACACAGTTCTACTAGACACCACATTAAAGATATCAGGGATAATATTTACGCATTTCGGGAAAATCAATCTTCTGCACTTTCTTTCCCAGATGACCTTTGCTTTTATTATTTGTATCGATTGGAGGATTTTTTTGCTTATAGTACTGAAAGACAGTTCTATCGGATAGGTTATTTTAATTATTCTTTTGCTTATTCTGAAAATAAGAGAAGCTGCAGAATTTTTGCTGGGAAAGAGATGATTTTCGAAATACTATCATTCCTTTTTTTTTCTCTATCAATACTGATGTATTCAAAATGCTGTTTATTTAATTTTTATCTTATCTATTTAAGTAATATTTATCTAAATTTCTGGATCTCTTTTACTTTATCGTATACGTCGTATAAATAGAAAGTATTAAAATGGTCGAAACATTCGACCTGGAGATTTTCACGAATATCCCCGAGTTCGAAAACAAAGCTATTTTTTAGAATTATGCTTGTTTCTCCCTCGGTCTATCGATACGATCACTCAAAACTGCAAAGTGTTAAACGGATAAAATTTTGCATTTGGTTTTTACACAAACAGTTGTAGATTTCTCATCAAATTTGGGCAAAATGTTTCTACTGGTGGTTTCTCTGTCTCTCCACCCGTGTGAACACGATAAAGGAAACACTCAAAAAGCCATATACAAGAAATTTAACTTGTGATTTTATCACAAAAACCTATTTTAAAAACTTGAAGAGCGGTTGAACAATTTCTCCGTCAAACGACCGGGGAATTTTTTTAAAAAATAAATTTCAAAATTTAAAATAAATTTGGAAAACGCTCATGAATTTTTATTCAACCCAATATATTTCTACATCAGCACTTCTGAACAAAACTTCTAAGAGCATATCATCAAAAAAAATAAAGTTGAATTTCTTTAGCAAACAAGCTGATTATTTTTCTATGTTATTTTAAAATTTTTGCTTCTATTTATCTTCGCTCACTCAAATTCTCTTGAGGTTGACAAATTTCCCAGTTATTTGGGTTCTTGTGATATTTTTACAAAATTTTGCTCTATATTTAAATTGCATTTGGTGTTAAAATATTATTTTGCTGCTAACCCGACAACAGAGCAAGAATTCTGCTAAGAAACCGGGATATTTGGGATTTTTCTAATTGTATAAGTGTGACAAATAAGCATGCTCACTAAGTACTGTGTGGTGCGAAGGACCTAACTATAACAATTCAGTCGGAGCTGTGCAAGCAGAAAGTGAACATGTATCCATGCTCCCAAATTGGAAACCTCAAGTAGTAATGAACAATTAATGTCAACATTTTCCTTTTGTGAAGGAAATAGCTCTAAAAAATTCAAAAAAGTATAGCTGGTGTCATATAAGTTCATTATTCATAAAATGCTTCCAAACAACATTATACTCTATAATTTGTAAGGGTAAATTTTCATTAACTCTCAAACAACCAGGGTGAACAAAATCACAAATTTGCCAAATTGAGCTAGGCATCGTATTTTTAAACATTGGAAATGAATTAAAAGGAAGTGAAATGAAAGGTACAAAGAGAGAGATTTGGCTTTTCTCTCTCTTCTTTCACATACAGCAGGCTTCTTTTAAGGCATTGTTTTAATAAAAATTTTGATATTTTTTAAAGTTTTGTGGTAATTACATATGAGGGGTAATTTCAAAAGCAAGTAGTGATGAAACTTATTATTGGCTTGTACAGTCGTGCAAAAACAACGAACCACCCAGTATTATTATGTCGTCATACGGCGTATATTCAAACAAATGTTACTATGTAGCAGGTAATATGTATACTAAAGGATTTTTTTGTTAAACTTTCATTAATGGGTCATCTACACGATTAAAATTGCACAAACTTCAAACTTTTCAATGGCAACACCCGTTTTTGATTATATAAATAATGTTCTCATGACAAAATACCCCAAGATATGAATTTTGGTTAACATACCATGAATACATTGGAAGATATTCGACATTTTTTATTCTCGATATAAAAAGAATTCGCTTCCACATTTAGATCTTGAAATTCGATGCTTGAATTTCAATTTAGTTTATTTCGCACTTTCAACACCATCTTAAAATTTACGATGTGCCTTTTTACAACATATAAAAACTTGATATCTTACGAAGTTCTACATAAATTAAATTTTCAATAAAAATTTGATTTTGAATTTCAAATCTTATGATATTCAAGAGTACTAAATGTTTTGAATAATTTGCCTTTTCGTCTGAATCAATAATCAGCTCAAAGTGTTGAAACTTTAACAATGCATAAGTTTTTCACGTTTGTATAATTGGAGTTTAGTTTGAATTTCTTACATTTACGAACCGTTTTGATGACTGGATTTAATAGAATAAAAGACATGTTTTGTTGTTTTAATGAAATGCTAGTATTAATATTAAAATTATTTTTTCTTATTTATTCTGCCTTTTCCTTTTTTCGCTTTATTTCCTTGGTATTTATTGTCAGTAGTATTTGTATTATCAAAATGCTGTATATTAATTGACTTGGTGCATTACTACACCACTTAAGGTTATAAAAATGTGATTGTATTAAATGAAAACCAGTCTTCCAACACAAGTTATTCGTAAAGTGACGAATAATTAAATAAAAATCATTCTTCATTTTAGGATATTAATAGACGATTTTTTTAAAGAAAGTGTTTTCATTTAATTCGTTGTTTTTATTAATTGATGCATATTATTCGTTTTCCAAATTCATATGAGGATAAAATATTGTAATATTACTGGCTTGTCAAAAAGTATCAGTTTGTTGATCAAGAACAGTCAGTAGAACTGTTCTGACTGAATTGTAACCAACTGAACCAAAACTTTTAACAAAAACGATATTACTCAGCCAGAGTGCCAATTCGAATAATTAAATTTATAACTAAGTAATTTTAGAATGAATCTGCATCAGTTAATAATAAGTGCAGTTTCATGCTTAGAAATTTAAGAATGATGTTTATTTTTCTACTCCCGTTCGTGCTTTAAAGTTTGAAGTGAAATTTTAAAAAATCCAAGAATTGCGCATTATTCGTAGAATTTTTCATCATGTCATGAGTATTTAATTCCATCAAAGGTAATTTTATGATTTAAAATATCATAAACGTTTTAAACCTGAAGAAATCACATGTGACAATTCTTGGAAATATTTGCATTGAAAGTAAATTTTTTAAAAGTTATATCTTATAAATGAATGAAATTAAAAACTTTGAATCTCACAGAAATTTTGATTATTATTTTGTAATACAAAAATTATCTCTCTCTATATTAAGATTATTTATAGAATGCAATCCATTGAAAATACCTTTTTTACCTCGTATTCGTGTTCATTTTATTTTTTTTATGTCGGCCTAAATGAAAATGCCAAAATATTGATTTTTTACAAAGACAAAATTCACATCAAAAAGAATTGTTTGAAAAGTAATGTTATAAATATCCAATATGGATAACAATAACAAATGATGAAGAATGCTAATTTTTCGAAATTATGCATGCATCATTTTACATCGAAAATAGAAGATTTAATGCAATTTCGAAACTAATCTTACGAATAAGCTGGGCTTATAAAATAGCCTTTTGCGTAAATTACTGTACAAATTTGAAGGTGTTGCCATTCAAAAATTTTTAAGCACCATACTTGATAAAATATTTATTTTGTTCAAAAGTATTTTAAAAACGAAAGTTCGAAGGCAGAATGTTTATAATACTTCATATTATTACAACGAAAAAATTCTAGGTCAGTAACTATATTATATCTCAAGATATCAATAAAAATCCAAGCTTTTACCTTAACAATAAGGACTCTAAACTTTATTTGTTTATAATTTCGAAACAAACTGAACTAGAATGATGAAGTTTGGTATTCGAACATAACTTCTTTTGCAGTTTGAAAATCCATTGAACAACAATGTGTGTTGCCATTGAAAATTTTAAAATTAATGCAATTACAAATATGTAGACGACCTCTTATGAAATTTTTCGATATAGAATCGTTTAGTAGATGTTATTTCCTATAAACGAGTACCTTTTGTGTTAATATACGATGGCAGAATCTTGCTGAGTGGTTAGTTTGTTCTCCGCGATTGTACATTTCTAAGCACTACCTACTCTTTTTTCGTAAGTATATCTGGATGCATAAAACGTATAATCGCTCTTTACGCTTTAAGTTTTGCTTTTTTGTTGTAGATCATTAAATTTTTTGTTATAGTGAGAAGAAAAAATTGTATAAGATATTACAAAATTTAAAAAACATTTTCGACATTACACCGATACTGAATGATTTCACTCATCGTCTTTATACATTTTGTGATTATATTTCGATTCGGTAATCAAGTTATTGGATGAAGTTTAATCATCAGAGAGATTTGCGCGGGCACATGGCCCAATGAACAGAACAAATGTAAGGCTTCTAAAACGATACGAGTCACTGTTAATTTCAAAAAGCCGAGACTAGCACTTTTGGACGATTTTACTCCGGAAAGAGTGGGCAGGCAATGAGTAAGATGAGTGTATTTCCGGAGTTCTTTGCTAGGTCTTGCTAAGTAAAATGTTTACATTTCCCCTTCCATTTTTCACTTTACCCATATTTTGTTGAAATCAATTTCCACTGGCGCAAGCGCAAAAGCGCAGAGGGTTTCCGTATCTGAGAATGATCAGTACATGTCCATTAAGATTTGAAATTTAAAAATACTTCGCTGGAGGAACCATTAAGACCAAACAACGCATAGGAAATTTTATTGAAATATTTCGCACTCAATAATCTGGCACCGATACTTACTTAGTGATACAGTCTAAAGAAAACACCGATGTGTGCATCGGGTCACGCGAGAAGACCCTACAGAAAGGAAGTCGATTTTCGGACATTGAGCCCAAATAAAGCCGAACCCGCACGATCGTGCGGGTAAACAAATATTACGCCTAAAGGGTAATTATATTAGCTCTTAACTAACATTTTTTTCTATTTTTCATTTATTTCGACATTAAATTAACAATTCGTATCTAAGCAATTAAATATGTATTAATAATTAGTTAATTGCGACAGATAAATAATTCTAATGTTTAGCGCGATTTTTTTTTCAAACAGATTTAACGCGATTATAATTGAAATATGGACTGTCTCTGCCGTCTTTTGAGAAAACTAGATACTATTGATATTCTGGAAAGTAGAACAGTTGTTACTATCCGGCATTTTTTAAATACAACTCTCCAGGAAGCATAAATGCTAGCCAATGTCTAACCCGCACGATCGTGCGGGTTCGGTCTTAAAGGGATACATAATTTTCCTTCTTTCTCTTTGATATACCCTCATGTAGCCACATTCTCAGATTTATTGCTGTGTTTTTGAGTAGCATTTTATCTTCATTTTGAAGAAAATAAATAAAAATTAGCCTCAAAGATTACATTGACTTAGCACTATACCGGAAATAGGAATGATAGGGTTTTAAAATAAATAAATAAAACAGAAAACTCGTCCATATGATACCAATTAAGTTGGCATACAAATGTTTCTCCAATTTTAAAATCGTTTCCACTGTTGCCCAATAATTGAAATGTATAATTCTGAAAATTGTTTTTCCTACGACCTGTTTCTAAGTAGAATAAATTCAAAGAGACAGATGGTATTGAAACCTAAAAATTGGAAGTTAACAGAACCACTTCGTTTATTTCGTAGTCCCATCAAAAGATCACAAATGTAACTTTAAATTTCGTTTACCAGCCCGGACATAAAAGACCAAGCATTTTATAAAAAAAAAAATTGAAAACCTGTACACCTGTTCCAACACAGTGGGGAAAATTATATATAGAAAATATTTATAGTAAAATAGTGGTAGAGCTCTCATAGTACGATCATTCATTTCTAATGTTTATTTCAAGTTCCTTTATAAAATATGTCACGAAAATGAATGCAAGTGTGAATGATTCTATAAAAGATTTTTTCAGTAATATTTTCTGAATTATTTCGTAAGCAAAATGTCAGTCTCAAACTGGCGTTATGTCGAGAATAATTATACTCTTTTCAATTGATAAATTTTCTTGCATTTTAATTTCCTTTATTCCAAAACACCATTTTATACATGGCAGTTGACGGATTACGAAAAGAAACTTCTCGAATTTCATATAAATTTTGAAACTAACATAGTATCTAAAATGAGAGTTTGCAGTATAGAGACCTAAGTTGCAATAAATTTTGTGCTGATTATTTAGGTATTGAATGATTATAGACTAAAAATTGATAGTTTTTGAGTAATAAACAGAAAACCGTGGAAAAATGTTCACGTTTTATGACTATAACTAAAATTCCTACAAAACTTTTTGGTGGCAAACCACAGATTTGTAATAAGCACCAAAAAAGATAAAAGAGTAAAAAATTACAAATCCTCAACATTTTGATTTAAAAACTATTTAATGATTGGAGAAAGCGAAACGAAGCCAAATGAGTAAAGCAAAATTCAGAAGTCCCACCAAACGAGAGCTGTGAAAGTCGCAGCTCGAAGGTTCTAATTCAAAGGGATAAAGGGTTGCTTTTTTTCAAGATTGAGGGCTACGCATTGCTCAGTTCTCGAATTTTTCTCCTTATTAGGTGTAGAACTCAATGCAGCTCTGGTCTGTCTCTCTCTTAATTCTTGATTTAATTTCCGACTTTTAGTTTTTATTACTATATTGCAATTTTCGTTGATCATTCAACTCTCAAAGTGGAAAATAAAGCCAATTAGAATAAATACGAAAATACAAGCTTTTAAAACAATTTCAGGGGGTCTGCGGAACTAATGGACGAGCCGCCACAATTACACAGTGAAGAAACTGTTGAGATATTTCAAGAATGGAAAACGATAACAAGGACAATGGGATGTGAATATGTGGGGCTTAAAGAAACAATGAACCAGTTTCAAAATCTGAAGAAGAAAAGCGTTCCTTTGCAGATAAAGCAAAAGAAATTTGAATAATTTTTAATGATTGTATTAGATATATATATCTGATTATAATTTGATTTTTGGAATTATTTTTTGTGATTAAATTCTAGTAAAATAATTAATATATATTGTAAATTGCTTGTACGAAAACCTTTAAACAGTTAATTGTTTTTTTGATTTTGAAAGGAAAATATTTGTATTAAGTCTTGACAACTTTTCTGCATTATAAAAATTTGAAATTATGTTTTATTTCGAATTATTTATTCCTTAATGTGTGAAAATTTATCTGCAAAAAGTGCTTCGGACGATTGCTTACAAAACATCTGAAACATCTTTTAAAAGTTTAATCAATAATTTTTTTGTCTAAAAGCGATAAAAAAAATTTGCATTCGTATACTGCTGTATTGTAAAAACTCTTCTTCATGTTTGAATTTTTAAAAATTCCTTTTCTCTTAAATTATCACCCAGCGTTCTGGATATTCAATGCAATCTATTTAAATCATATGGTTAACTGAAGAAACCTCTAGAAGCGATAATTTCAAAGCGGTCGGAGAAACTTCAGATTTGTTTCTCTTTCTACATTTCTTTAGCTCTTGTAACTTCCTTATGAGAGAGATTAGTAAAATAATATGCCTATTCCTTTTTATACAGTGGCTATTTTTAAGGCTGGGTTTCCAATTTTCTCTCTCTGAACGAAGTATCCTTTTTTCAGATTTTACATAAATTATTAGTTTAGTTTATTTATTTTTGGTTATTAAGTTCGCAATCATCAAGACATCTTATTATCCTTCTATATAATAAATATAAAAATATGTATATATTTTGAGACTTTTATCTCCCATTATATATAGTTAGTTAGTGAAGTTGATATTTGCAGACATTTAAATCACTGCTTCTCAAAGGATTATTTCGCAGAAACTTCATCTTTCTGAGAGTTCAAATTTGACAATGTTAAATCATATTCTACAGAGAAAGTCTATAATAACTATTCACTCCGCTTTAATATTTTAGTAATACAGGAGAATAAACTGGTAGTCGATGGGGAATAGAGCTCCATAAACGGACTTTATCTGAATGTTATATAACGGTTGAACAGAAGCGGAGCAATGCAAATAGGCGAAAATTCCAAATTAACCCACGAAAACAACAACATAATTTGCATATATAGATACTCGTGTTTTAAAACCTGAACAGTTACCCTCGCCCTGCCTTGGTCCTAGTAGTCATCACCGTCCACAACCCGACCCCTACCGATGGAGGTACGTACTATCACTGGTGGAGATCAACTCGAACCCACTATTACTATACCCACCAGGGAAGTGAGAACCAACTTAATTATTCTGCGGTTAATCATCCGTGTACTCTTGTTTTATAAATGAGAAACAAAATCTTCTGTAAAGAAACTACTCTCTGCAGATGAAATAAACAATAAGAATAAGTTGAAAACTAGCCTATGAGAGTAATGATTTCATTTCATTTATTTTATAAATATCCTTTTCGAAATTAAAGTAGACTATTTGGAGATGGACCTCAGAATTTGTTCCTCAGTTGAGTTCCAGAATTTTTCTATATGCTTGAACAGATGAAAGGTGTTACGTCTGATTAGCGCTCCTTTATTAAACATGAAAGATACAGTGTAGAAATAATATGCATTTCGAAAAATCAATAAATATGGAATGTTTCGACGCGCAATGTTTTGAGTTTACTTGTTTCATATTTGAAAAGATTGAAATTTCTAATCGGTTTTCCACTCACTTCTTCCAGGCCCTGAGTTTTAAAATTTTTTACACTTTTGTGTTCTCGATGGCAATACGCTATTTTAATATACTCAGAAAGCAATTATCCGTTTACTGATTCATTAACTGAATTTTTATTCCATATCCTGGCCCTTTATGGAAGTGAATTTGTGAAAGAAAAGATTTCAAGCTTACATAATGTTTATAATAGTGAATGCAATATTAAGGACGGGAAACAAAAAAAAAATTCCACTTTTTAGAACACTAATAAAAGTGCTTTTATAAAAACCTATATTTATTAATTTTTTTATTTATTTTAATGGATTTCCTTTGCCGTTCACCAATTAATCAAAATAGCGTTTATATACTTTATTGAATTTTTTATTCAATATAAGAGTTGCGTAATATTATAACTATAAAGATTTTAGAGGGCAAATTTATGAATTAAGATTTATTTAGAAATTCCATTCTGCTCTTAAAAATGAGAAATGTATATGAAATTTATACACGAGACGTCTTACTAATACTGCAAGCATAGCTGTGCCTGTCATCTACTACTGAATTTATCGTTGTCCTAGTGAAGTATCATCTTTTTCCTATCGGTGCTGCTGGCTTGACATGTTCCACGAGAATGTGTATTGGGAAAGAGAAAGAGAGAAATTTACACAAATACCAAATACGCAATTATAGTATTAGAAAAACTTTGAATGATTATTTTTTAAAATTAATTATTGCATATCACTGGTATATTTTGAAAAGATTGCAACTGTGTGAGTTTCGGATTGTAAACTGTACTGTACACACACCCTTATATGCAGTATCAATAGTGAATCCATAAAGCAAAACTGCGTCCAGTTACTATTCACCAAGAACATGTGGCGGCTCGTGAGTTCGGAAAAGAGGAGGGCTGCAAGATAATATTCATCCAGAGAATACATTTTCAAAAAGCTAATTTAACTTTCAGTAGGCCAAATTTTTTAATTTTAAAACCAGTTATGAAATTTCCTGCTTTTCAAACAAATTAAATAATCAGCATAAATGACATTTATTACTAGTTCAACTAATAGAAAGTTAAGTGAATGTTAATATGACGATTCTGCTGACGACAAGAAAAAAAAAAGATCTTCACATACACACTTCCCTCCTCGCCCACTTCAATCGATAACACTCTTCAAAAAATGAATATCTTCTTCAAAAGAAATCTAGCTTTCAATCAAGACAAAGCAAATAATCAATCAACCAGATGTGTTTCTGTCCACGCAAGAGAAACAAAAGTCCATAAACAGCCAATGAGATTGCAGTTTGTGCGGGAATGAGGAAAAAGAAAAATAAATTAAAAAGAGCATCTGTTTCCTCGTTCAGTTGGCTCCGTGCCAGCCAGAGCTGCTCGCCCGGCAGCCCACAGCCCGTCTAAGTTAAAGGGAGAAATAGTTGCTTTTTCTCTCCAGATTTTCTACGCAGTGAACGAGTTTGGTGTGGGGGTCACTGCACTTTGCAACTCAGCCCTGCTCCTCTCTTACTTGTTGATTCTTTTTCTGTCTTTTCTTTCACTTTTTAATAACTTTTTTCGCATTCAGGAGAGTCATGGAAATCTGAGAGTGAAAAAGTAAGCGAATAAGATTAGAAACATAAATACAAATATAAAAAAATTCAGGGAGTGCTGCAGCTCTTCAGCCCCAATGGACGAACCGCCCCTGCCAAGAACACTCATCTTGTAACTAATATTGTAACAAAAATTGCCTCTTGAGGGTGTACGTGAATGCAGAATAAGAAGCTGGAAAATAAAAAAAATGAATGATTTTATTCAACGAAGATTTCAGCAACAAACTGACGTAGAACATGCAACAAAACGGAACAACAATTGTACAAATAAACAGCAGATATCCCCTTTAAATCCCAGTCGCAGCACTTTAAATAGCGCACAAAATGTTTCTCAGTTCACCAGCTTCACTGCTGATCAAAGTGCAACTGACTACTCTTGGTTTGAGAGCTTGCTTTTATACCTTTTCAAAAGGAAGTGACGTCATTACGTAGGAAGTGACGTATTCTCTAGAAGGATGATGAAGTTACTGTCTGACAGTAGAGATAGGTCCTCAGTTCAGAATTTTTCCAGAAGATTTCTTTTGTCGCCAATGTCAGCAACTTTGTCGACAAGTCGCCAAAATGATCGCCAGGCTTGCCGCCAAGATAGGTATG
>BGPR01004483.1:54969-105217 GCA_013235015.1 Araneus ventricosus | reverse complement strand
GGGTCCACTGACTCTGAATCTGGTCTTAGTGCCAAAAGTCTAAGAAGGAAAGTGATTCCAGATTCTGCCTTGATACCTAAGGTCTTTACGGAGGGGGATTCTCTTTCCAAACAATATCTGCACCTCTCTCTCCCCTCCTCATTGACTTGCATACGCCAAGAAGAGTTTGCAGAAAGGTATACAAATGTAGGGAAGAGTTGGGTCAAACCGGGTACCCTTGATTCTGGTGCTATAATTTTTCCTAGCTAGCAGACAGATACTGAATTACACTCTACTAGTCAAGAAAAAGGGACAGTCATAGTGCCGTGAGTGTAGCTGTTGAATTCACTGCATCTGTGAAGGTTTATTTGTTTTGAGACGTCAACTCTCTAATGTTCATTTGATTTTAAACTATCCTTACATAAAAATCATCACAGTTATAAAAATTATATTTAGTCCAGCTTATTATATGTTTACTAAGGATTCATACCTTATCAATCAATAAGGATTTACTCCAATAATTGCACGGTTCTGTTTCGTCTTTTATAACCTCTGCACTCGCGGTGAAACCGGGTACTCCAAGTAGCGTAAGACCGGGACAGTCAGTGTTGATGATTCCTCCGATGAAGACGATAAAAATACATCAGACGTTGATTGTTTATATTTTAATGATGTATTTTCTAATTTAAATAAATAAGAAGGGTTAATCCAATGTAAAAACTGTCTTCAAAATCTGCAGTTCTTAAATTTTCATATAAAATAAAAATGATTGCAACTTTTCCGCTGAAAATCGAGTTTTTCAAATTCCCCATAACGGTACCCGGTTTTACCCACAAGTGGATAACCGGGAAGTTTGTCTTTTTTATTAAAAAAATCATTGATAAAAAAGTAATGAAACTGAGTTTTCTGGAAAGATATAGTATTGTACTCCAATTAACAATGAATATTTCGATAAAATTTGACAAGCTCTATGTCGAATATTTTATCTCCAACAGGTCTACTTACCCGGATTTACCCCATTTTTCCCTGAATGCCATGCTAAATGTTCATTTATTCTTTACATTAGTCTTTTATATTCTTTTTTATATTAATGTCTTTTTGTTTTTCGTATTAAATACTATATTTATTCTCTGTAAAAGTATATAATTTATAGTGTCTAGAACGAGCTAATTGGATTTATATCCATTCATATGGAAATGATTACCTCGGTTTTCGTCTTTTTCTGATTTCGCTGATTGTTTTTCGATGGATTATCAGCGAAAACCGAGGCAGCATTGCAATTAGTAAATGAGAAAGTAAAAAGAAATCGCAAGTCACCACGATCAGATCTGAAAAACAAGAACTTAAAAACAAATAAACTAGTTCTCATTTTTTTCTAAATACAAAGCATTCCATAGCTTAAAAAATAATTTTTATTTTAAGGCCACAAAAAAATGAGTAGGCCAGTGCCAATTAATAGACACTTGAATGGCACTGACAACCCGAGAGGACTAGAGTTACACGTTGCTGCGAGTTTCCATTTTCCGAGGTGACGAAACGTCTTCCATTTTCGTGACACGAAAAAGGGACGGCCCCTGATGAAAAAGCACAGATGCCGGAACGCTGTCACATTGTCGAGAACGTGACGCTTTCGATTCAAGGTTGCACAGTCCGCATCTGGGGTTAGTTTTAAATTTTTATTGCACGTGTGGCTTCCATTTTCTTCTTTTTTCCCCCCACAGATTACTCCTTTCTTAAACACCGAATTACGCAGCATTATTTCTAACTTAACGGGTCAGAACTTCATGGTGGAGCCAGGAATTCATTCGAAACCCCATGTATCGAACTTCCATACCTCAGAAATTTCTATATATAGAACTTTCATACATCGAAAATCTCTCTATATATCGAACCTCCATGCATCGGAAATCTCTCTATGTATCGAACCTTTTTACAGAAACCTTGTATTTTCGTTAGAAAAACAGTTTCTGTATATCGAGAAAAAAGTTTCTCATAAAATTATGTATAGCTATTGCAGACAAAAAAGCCCATGGATTGTAATGGTAAAATCGATTACATTGAAGAGCCAGAAAAACTGGTACAGGCGTGCGTTTGCAAATAACGGGGGTATGCAACCAATCATCGTAACCCGATGCGGTCGGCAACGCCTATATAAGACAACAGATGTCTGACAAATATATTAGATCGTTTCCTGCTGCTGCAATGGCGTGTTTTCAAAATTTAAGTCACTTTGAACGTGGAGTTATAGACGGAGCACGAGAGATGAGACGTAGCATATCCGAAGTAGCGATGAAATTTGGATTTTCGCGTACGACCATTTCACGAGTGTGCAGTGAATATCGGGTATCCGTTAAAACATCAAATTTCCGCCATCGGTGCGGCCGGAAAAAAGACCTTGAAAAAACTGTACCATTGACGTCAGACGCGAATCCTTAAACGAGACAGACGTGCAATACTTCCTCAAATTGCCGCTGATTTCAATGATGGGGCATCTACAAGTGTCAGCGTGCGAACTTTTCAACGGACCGTCATTAATATGGGCTCTCAGAGCCGAAGGCCCACTCGTGTACCGTTGTTGACTGCACTGCACAAAGCTTTACTCCTCTCCTGGGCCCGACAACACTACCATTGGACTGTTGATGACTGGAAACACGTTACCTGCTCTGACGAGTCTCGTTTCCAATTGTATCGGACGGATGCACGTGTACGAGTATGGAGACAAAATCATTAATCCATAGACCCTTTTTGTCAACAGGGGACTATTCAATCTAGTGGAGCCTCTGTGATGGTATGGGACGTGTGCAGTTGGCGTGATATGGGACCCCTGATACGTCTAGAGACGACTCTGACAGGTGACAGGTACTTAAGCGTCCTGTCCGATCACCTACACTCATTCATGTCCATTGTGCATTCCGACGGATTGGGACAATTCCAGCAGGACCATGAGACACCCCATGCATCGAGGAACACTCTTCTGACTTTAGAACTTCCATTGGCCACCTAAATCCCAAGAGATGAACATTATTGAAGATATCCGGGATGCCTTGCTACATGCTGTTGAGAAGAGATCTCCACCACCTCGCACTCCTATGGATTTGTTGACTGCCCTGCAGGATTCATGGTGTGAATTTCCTCCAGGATACCTTCAGACACCAGTCGAGTCCATGCCACGTCGTTTTGAGTCACTTCTGCGTGCTCATGGGGGCCCGACACGATATTAAGAAGGTGTACCAGTTTTTTTGGCTCTTCAGTGTATATGTAACTATTGCAGAAAAAATGCAATCATGGATTTCGTTCATGTGTAACAGTATTCCAGTGATTTTTGCACGCGGACGAGTACTTAATTGTGGTTATTTACTCCATCGATTACTCCTCCGGGGGGCACCACGAGTACACGGATGAGTGGCGGTCGGATAAGTAAGCGGGCATCCGCTTCCCCTGGGGGAATAGCAATGGTGAGGCTCTGGGTCCCTCCACCAGTGATAGTACGTACCTCCTTCGGGAGGGGTCGGGCCGTGGCCTGGTGTTAGGCTATTACGACTCCAGTCTCAGTACTCGAGCTAGTGCAGCGACTGCCATTCAGTTGTTCCAAGATGATACGGCAGGGCAGGGGGATCCAGGTTTCTGGTTACCCCACCGATTAGGGCACATTGGGCGGCTGCTTTGGTCCAGGGTTGGATTAAGCTGTGAAAGGGCCCTTTTCGCAATGTAAGATTCGGGACACGCTTTCCCCCTCCAAAATCAGATATTTTTTTTATCGATTTTAATATAATTTCTATATAAGCAGTTTTTAAATACCAATATATAAGGATACTAGAAGTCCAAGAAATTCTAAAAAATATTTGGTAAATTCCTTCAGAAAAGAATAGGCATAATGCTGAATAACTGCAAAGTTTCAAATAAAATGGTGCATCACTAGATTGGCTATAATATAGACACTATGTTTTTCAGATGCAAATTAAGCAACACTCCCTACATTCAACTTTAGTTAGTCCTATTTAACCTTTCACCGCCAAATGAAGAAGAGGACACAATCAAAACTAGGAAAGCTCAGTTTAATTATTTAGCCATCTATCTTTTAAAGTATGAATCTGCAGCTGTCACGTTTCTTGGTTGAAAATGGCAAATTAATTCGCCATATTCGGTTTTGTTTGCTTGTTTCTCGAACAAAGTTATTTACGAGAGCGAAAAAGATTTCTATAATGTTACTGGTGCAAACAATGAAAGATTTAGGAAGAAGTAAAACAATGAAAATTTATGGAAATAATCATTGCCGTTTTTCTCATATGGCAAAAACTTTGGAAAGAAACGGTCTACTCCTTTCAGTAATGTTTTGTGATTTCTACTTCATGTCAAAGGCACAATGAACCACCGTTATATTTATTTATCGGGATTAGTGCACAATATAAGACAAATGAGTTTAAATGTGTATGTTTTCATATATTTAGAAATAAATAAATAAATAATAGATCAGTGGCGTGGCAACCGGTGAGAAAGAGTGGTGTACATGCCGAGGGGTGCAAGTCTCAGAGGGCGCCATGGAGATTAAACATTAGTGCAATTTTGTCACATTTTTGTCACATTAAATTCAGAGCAAATCCAGAAATATCAAAATTCGGGACTATCCTGGCTTATCCGGGAAGTCTGGTCACTTTGGTAAAACTGTTATTGAAAGTTAGGTCCCCAATTGCGAATGGATTACTCTTGCTTAAATAAACAGAGATTGATTTTTCTACAGAATTATTTACTTATGGGTGAAATTCGGAACAACCCAAGAAATTACAGTCGGACCTCTATTTAACGAACCTCTGTTTTGCGAATTTCTCTATTTTGCGAACTTTTTCTTGGAACCAAGAACATTTTGCGAATTTCTTCGTAAAATAACCTCCAAATAGCGAAGGGCATTCTCTATTTAACGAACTTTTTCTTGTGATCCAATATTTATTTTTCTCCCTATTTCTCAAAATATTTCTAAACATTTCAAATTTATTCTTTCTTTTAACACATTTTATGGTGATCGATGACCTTGAAGCTGGAAAATGTCAAAGCGAAAGTGCTCGAGCATCAAAGAAAAAAATTTAATTCTTCATGAGGTGGATAAAGGCGTGAAAAAAAGGATATTGCCTTAAAATTTGATATTCCTCTAAACAGTTTATCAACCATAATAAAAAATTCGTGATAAGATACAAAATTATGAATCATCGAATTCTTGTTCGAAACGTTTAAAAGCACGTGTCTATGAAGATGTGGCAATACAGCGATGAAGACGAAGATGATGAAGATGCAGAAATCAACAAACCTTCGTATGATGAAATGCTAAAATTCATTAATTTTAATATAAAAATATTTTTTTAATTGAAAATACAGTGTATTCCCGAACAATGGTTTATTTTATTCTTGTTTTCCTCGCAGAATTCTTTTTGATGGGTAAGATATATAAAACAAATAGATATTAATTTACAAAATAAAGGTGTGAATAATTACTTTTTTAATAATATTCAGTGTTTATGAATTTAAAATCAGTTTTGAATAGTTTAAAGTATTTTAAAAGGTGAATCTCCATTTAACGAATTTTCCATATAACGAATTTTTTTTCGGGATTTAGCGACTTCGTTAAATAGAGGTCCGACTGTAATTGAAATTCGGGACAAATACTGATCAAACAGTCAAAATTCGAGAGAAATCTTAACCAAACAGTCAAAATTCGAGACTGTCCAGGCTGATCCGGAACTTCTGGTCATCTTAGAAACTGATGTTGATAGTCGAATACTAATCGCTAAAGGATTACTCTGGCTTAAACAAATAATATCAATTTCAAAAGCAATACATCTTGCTGAAAATTACTTTTGAAACCAATCAGACAGAATAACGTAGTTCGAATAAGAATGCAGATTCCGGCTTTAAGTTAGGCGCGAAAATTTTCACCAGCGCGGGCACTTTTCCGGGTTCTGATGACCAAGGCCAAGAACAGGAAAGGCTTCTTCCTTCTCTTGTCCACGTGGAGGACCGTGAGCCGTTATCTGCAGTAATTGATTCACATTCGACAGCAGATAAAAATAAATGAAGCACCACTATTATCGAAATCGCACCTACAAAAACATCTATTTCAATATTTCTCCTACGTGGACGCAGAAGTGAGCTGAATTTGTTATTAGCCGAATGGCGGAAACATAAAACAAGCCCTAGACTTTTCGTTCAAAGAAACAACAGAAAATGGTGGATGAGCAACTAATAGGCCCTCTTTTATGAAACTAGTGGCAGTGGCGTAGCTAGCGCGGGGTAAGGTGGTATAGTTGCCCGGGCGTCATGGAATCAAAACATTATGCCATTTTTTAAAAGAAAAATATGTCGAGTGGGCTTGAAAATAATACCATGCCCCGGACACCATTTACGTTTAATAAGCCATTGATGACGACTAGGGTAAAAAAATTATATTATGACCCAGGCGCCGTTTACCCTCGCTGCGCCACTGGCCATGGATGCAAAACCTTCTGTACTATAAGGATGGGAAAAACTTACTGGTTAAAACCGAAAACCGTTTATTTTTTGTTTCGATTAACCTGTTTTTATCGGTTATTTATTTATTTATTTTTTGGTCCGGTTATAACCTCTTTTTTGAAAACATAAAATAACCGGCTAAAAATCCCGGCTAAATTAGCTTTAGAAAAGAGGTAAATTAAAGAAATCAGGTCACTACTATTCAGTGGGCGGAAGTTTTTTAAGAAAAAAGCTGAATTGATATGTTTACCTTAGCGCTAATAGCACCGCTTAATCATTTAAATTTATTTAATATGGTTAAATAATATATTAGCAACACTCTGTTAGGTGTTATCAGTAGTTGAGGGGTACATCGGTCATGTGCACTGTTTCGTTTTCTTGGTAATCGTTGAAATGTATTTATTACTTTTAATTTAATCAGTACCAACAATACACAACTCTCACATATTGGAATTCATTTGAGAAAAGTAACCTGTAACTAGGCTTGCCATAATTGTCAAACATTGATATGGGACGTTTAGTTACTAAATAAATAAAACATGAAAAAAGTGGATAGGTAATGGTTTATTTTACTCCGAAAAAAAAATCAGTAAAGTTGAAGCAATCTAATAAAATGAACGCGTAGAATAATAAAAAAGATACGAAGCTGATTCTTTTTAGCTCAGTCATACTTTAAAGTAGATTTTATTTTCTTAATAATATCATTTTCTTATTTCACATAATTATAAAATTGGGCACAAGTCATTTTATAATTATAATGACAAATCAAAATTGCTTCATTGTCTCCACTGGCAGTCTCTATTTTTTTCCGTCCGACACGAGTTGACGTTAGGGAAAATATTCTCTCCACATTTGCATCGTGAATTGAATGCCAAATACTTATTCAGATAACTTCATCGGACGTGACATCTGATGAATATACTTTGTATCTGCAAAAAGCTTCCGCCATACTCAGTTTCAAAGTTGCTTCGCAGTTTTGGTTGGTAATATTTTTCTCTAAATAATCTTCTAGAAATACAAACTGGTTGAACAGAATGTCAGTCTTGATAAAATCGAGAAAACGGGACAAATAGTAATGCGGGACTGAGTAGGTAAATACGGTGACAGTCCCGTATATACGGGACGTATGGCAACCCTAGTTTAGGGAGAAAGCGGGACAAATAGTAATGCGGGACTGAGTAGTGCAATACGGTGACAGTCCCGTATATACGGGACGTATGGCAACTCTAATTTAGGGAGAAAACGGGACAAATAGTAATGCGGGACTGAGTAGTGAAATACGGTGACAGTCCCGTTTATACGGGACATATGGTAACCCTAACTCTCATAAACAATTAAAATTAAAAACATGTTGGATAATTTTGATTTCCAATTAACCATAATAAATTCGGATTACAGTGAAACCTCTCTACAGCGGCCATCCTCCGTCCCCAGGAAAATTGGCTGCTGAGAGGGGTGACCGTTCTAAAGGGATTTCACGTTTGGAAATACAAAATACGTATTTAACAAAGTCCTAATTCGTTATATTTGATAGATAGGGTTGTCATAATTGTCAAGCATTGATACGGGACGTTTCAGCGCCAAATATATAAAACATGCAAATAAATGGGTAGGTAATGGTCTATTTTACTCTGATGAAAAATCAATAAAATTTAAGCAATCTAATAAAATGAGCACGTAGAACGATAAAAAAAGGGGCAAGGTTAATCCTTTTTAGATCAGTCATATTTTAAAGTTGGTTTTACTTTCTTAATTATATCATTTTCTTCGTTCACATAATTATAAAATTGGACTCGAGTCATTTTCAAATTATTATGACAAATAACATTGCTTTAATTATCTCTACTGACTGAGTATAGGGCGAAAACGGGACAAATAGTAATACGGGACTGAGTAGTGAAATACGGTGACTGTCCCGTATGTACGTGACGCCTGGCAACCCTACTGATAGAGGGAATTTTAAGAATAATCTACAGTAAAATACACATCGAAAATTTGCGTTTACTTGAATCTTTCAGCTTTTTCGGAGGTAACTTTTTAAGGTTTTTTCGTTTAATTGGGAAAGAAACCCTATTCGTTTTGTCGGTAGTTGTCGAGGATAATATCATCCATTTAATAACACTGATCGTTTCAAAATGCCAAGACTAGCACTTTTGGGTGATTTTACTCCGGAAAAGGGTGACATGCCAAGAGTGAGATGTGCGTAATCTCGGAGTTCTTTGTTAGGTCACGCTAAGTAAAATGTAAATACCTCCACCTTCATTTCTCACTTCACCCCTATTTTGGTGAAATCAACTCCGCCTAGCGCATGCGCAAAAGTGTGGAGGGTTTCGGAATCCGAGACTCATCTATATAATGTATTTTTCCTAAAAATCTGTTGAGCTGAAAATTTCATTTGCCGATGGTCGCAACGCATGTCAGCAACTTCTTTGTCAGAATCCGAATCAGCGGCTGAAATGCACAAATGAACTGTTGTATGTCCAAACCCAGTAGAGTCCGAATCTCAGTTTTCTAATCACATTCGGAAAGGAATGATTAAGATCGATCCGATTTCAAGCGTTGACTTTTGAGAGCATAATTTTTCTGTTCTTTCTGTCCTCCCTTTTCTCTTAATAAAAAGTTCAAAGTCAAAGAGAAGAATGTAATTTACTTCATTAAAGTTGAATGGGGCGACCAACCTGGCCGCTCAGAGGGGTTTCAGTGGCCGTTAATAGAAGTTATTTTAGCATTTCGTTTATGGGTCAAAAATACCGTGCGAAACAAAAGTAGTGGTTTAGAGCGCTTTCCGCGTAGAGAAGTTTTACTATATGAAGGTTATTTTCAGCATTATGCTAATAAGAAATGAAAGAGGAATTTCACTTTCCGATAATTTCGAACTCAAACCGCTCGAATTGACCAAGTATCTTTGTAATATGCGATGCAATTATAATGTCAATTGTCACTGTATAACAAACAGCGGGGGATATTTTATGTGTAGTAAAAATTCTCCAGATCTCAATTTTTTAATACTAAAAGAGTTTTTATACATTTTTTAAAATTCTGAATATGAAATATTTACTTGTAAGTAAAAAACGTCTTATCTGAGATATTTCATTCAAAATTGTGACATTTTTTGAAGTCGAGACAAGGAATCCAAACCTGGAACTGTACCGTCCCTGCAAACGTCTTGATTTTTATACTAAGAACATGATAAGAAAACATAAGAATCCAACTGAAAAATAATTAAAATACTAAATAATTGATGCTTAAAAAATAACTTATAATCTACAAGTCTGTCAATTTATCGGCCTCGAGACCAGAGGGTCGAGAGTTCGAAATCGGGTTCCACCAAAGATCCGCCGGGACTTGGTTCGTGTCAAATATTCCGTCGCGGCCAAACGTTTCCTCGTTAGAGTGAAGTAGAAGTTAGGAAAGTGGGGCTCCGTCCTCGTCATCTGACTATGGTTCCAAATGTGAACCGTCCCAAAATAGCCTTTTTGCAGCTTCAAACAGGACGCTATTCTAATTAAAATAAAATAACTTATCAATTTTAAAAATATAAGAATAAGTATTTAATTAATATAAATATGAAAAAATAAGCAATAGTATAAGAATTTAATGCTATGACGTAACAAATCATCAGCGTTCACCAACGAGCATTTTTTGCACGCCTACTGATGCCAGAACTCCAATTTCCTGAAAATTATTCAGAGACGAAAAAAATCGTCTGTCATGTCGAATCACTTGAAGATCTTGTTGAAACGGAACATAAAATATGTCTTTCCATAAAACACCGCTTTTCGGTGCATTCTATTTCTGAGCATGAGATCGATTCCCGGCGTGCACGTGTCATTTACCGGCGAACATGGCATTTCGTCAGCTCATTCCGTTCTAATTCGGCACGTGTGCTATGACGTCACGAGTCGTTCACGAAGGACAACGATGTCTCACGCTGTCGCTAAATAGTCTGCTGGAACAGAATTGCCCCTGTTCTGTTACTTACTTTGAGTTCTTGTTGTAGAGTGTGTTTGTAAAACTAATGTGAGGTTATTTTGTAATCGGATTATATAATTTGCCTTGACAGAAAAAATAATTAAAGAAATATAACGTGAAAAAATATATAAACAGAAACCGTGTCTTATGGAATTCTATTTAATTTAAGAATTTGACGCTACTGTTCTTGAATATATTTTATTGTTCATGATTTGTGTTTAAATGCTTAAAATTCTGTTATAAAATTAGAATATTTTTAATCGCATGTCAGAAAAAAATTATTTTTACTCTAAATTTTTAACTTCTGAGCTTAATAATCAGAATTTTATTAAAATTTTTTTCATGGAATATATTGATCAAAAGAAAAACTAAACATCAGTTTTTAAGGTTAAATTGGCGTCATTAAAAAACAAGACGTCCATATATACTTCCAAATGATATCTTAAAAAAAATTGCTTCGGAAAATAATTTTTTTTTTCAAAGCGATTATTTCTTTTTAATTGCATCTCTTCGTACTGGAATGTTGCAAGCGTTTTTGGTAATTAGAATTCTTTGCAAATTATTCAGTTTTTGCTTAATTCAACTTTTGAAATTTAAATCTGCATTCTTCTTTTGTTTTGCTTTTAATTTAAAAATGCATTCATCTTAATTTAAATACGGATAAATTGGTAGGCGTTTGGTTTTTTTTGTTAGAACCGTAAAATAACCCGATGCAAAAATACTTCGTGTCTAAAAATGATCCGATCCAATTCCATAAAATTAAATATCTCATCTTTTTTAGATTTTCTGTACTCTTGATAACAAAAGTAAGCAAGCAAAACAAAAGCTTGAGGCGCTGACACAAATATTAGTAGAAAGAAGTGAATTAAAATTTTATTCAAAATCATAATATATTTTAATTTTTAATGAATGTTAATAACTCCACAGCGAATTTCCATTATTCATTGTGTTTTAATTTCCTAATCGTATTGTTTTCGGCGCCTCACGCTATTAAATTTTAGTTTTGACCCCTAAATTAATTGTGATTTAAATAACTGTTTTCTGATTTTAAATATATTAATAAAAGCGTGCTTTTAAAACTGATTAGTTTTTAAAATTTTCTACTTTTTCATTTTTAATGTATTATATAATTTATAGTTATAAATATTGAGGAATCTGGTCACCACTTTTTGCACTACCAGACTGAGCCCTTGATTGAGATTTGGAATCCAAATTTAATTAAAATTAATCGATTAATTGGTGATCATGTTCTGAAAATATTGAAAAACTAGCTGTTACCCGCGACTTCGTGCGCGAAGAATTTGAATTGCTACTTTTTTTAAATTTACGAATGTAAATGTTTCGTTATATATAAAAAGGGGAAGTCAAAAGTTCTGACGGTTGATAATACATAATTGGACGACTAATTTAATTCTCTGTTACTGTAAATTACATCATTGTACTCAATGGTATCATCTGCTCTTTGGAATATATCATCCACCATGCTATATGTCATCTGCTTCTACTGTTTAAAAGAATACATAAGACAAAATATACCTTCCTATTATAAAAACTCTGACAACCATATCATATACGTCAATGGACGATCCTGGTTTGTTTATTTTGGATTCATAGACCGTTTTCCGGTAACCTTCCGATTTAAGCAATCGCCAAATCTATTTGGCAACTGTATCAAGCGCCAAGCTGGAAATAAAGGTGAATTAGTTCAAAGTCTAACCGTTGCCTAGCAACGGAGTAGCTATAAATATTCGTTATTTCAAAATCGTCTGCACGCATTTTAAAGTTTTGGAACTTTTAAAAATTAATAACAATCGAAGGGAAAATGTCAGAGAAATAAAATTAGTATCATTGAAAAGGTAAAAATTTGAACTTTAAGATGGTATAAAAATAGTTTTTGTCGGACAGTTTGCTCCGAAGTTACGGCGGAAAAACGATTTCGGTTATTTTCTAATTAACTGACTGTTTAATTAACTTTGGGACTTGGAAAAGTTCATAAGTGTCTTCCCCTTCTCTTAAATAATAAGTGTACAAAATTTGGTTGAAAACCGTCCATTGGTTTAGGAGGAGATGTGGAACATAGCCACATACATACCCACCCACATACCCACAATGACTTTTATTTATATTAAGATTGTATTTACATCGTAAGCTCACAGCCGCACAAAATTTAAGAATTGAAGTGAGTAAAAAATTTATTATTAAATTCTTTACAAACGTGAAATTTACAATTATGAAAGGTGTTAAGTCAAATAAAACAGTGTAAAAATTTCTTTAAATCTGTGACTAATTCTGAAGAATTTAAAAACAATCGTCTTGTGTGAGTGAGATATGACTTGCTTTTAATAGAACCGTCATTTAGGACGGTGAAAGCCTCACTGAAAAAAAAATCTGGTGACGAAATAATTTTTGGAAGAAGGGTTCGATTAAGTCCTGTATGGGCCATTAGGCAATGCAAGTAGGTTCCCATCTCTTTCCTTCCCAATTTCCAAACGAGATTTTTTATTCATTTTTATTGAATTTCTATCTAAGCATTTTTTAAGAAAAAAATACGATGACAAGAGGAAATAGCAAAACATTTTATTGCGGGTTACTTTCAAGAGAGTTGGCTTCGCTATCTCTCTAAAAAAATTTAATGGAATTCGATGGAAATTTTAATTTCAAAGTAGTTTTAAACAAAATGGGGGGGGGGAGAAAAATTATGTAGCTTTTTTAACACAATCTGAATAACACAAATTTCGCCAGAGCTATTGACTTGTGAGTCATCCAACCAACTTCAAAAAAAGAGGAAAATAAAATAGAGAAATAAATAAATAATTTTAATAGAACTATACTACTGATATGAAAAGAAATCCGAAGAATAATGTTCTGAAATATAAACGGTATTTATTTTAATTTAAATAAGTTTCAGTACACGACCTTTGTAAATCAAATGGTTTGCTTTGTTTAAAGTTATATGGTACAAGAGCCTTTTTGTAGGCCATACTGTGTCAAACAAGAGTAAATAAAATGAAAGCATAAAATTAAATTACCCTGAAAATACCGCAAAATAATGCCCCCAAAGTTCCAGCACTATAGGAAGTTGCCTACTTTGCCTATTTATTAATCCGGCTCTGTTTGGAAGCAATAAGAATTGGCTTCTTAATCAGAAAAGACGTTTGGGCCGAATTTCCAGAGGGCAGTTCTACTCTGTGATTTTCGACAGCTGGAGACAATCCAAAAAGAACTATTGAATTTCATGGACTTGAATGAAAATGGAGTCCTAGAAATGAACTTAACCTAATAGAGTCGTCGTCATTTTCTTGCACAACATATCTATGATTATGGCCATTTGCCAACATTTTCAGCCTCGATTTTTGTTATTCTTTGAAGTTTAAACATTAATTATAATCTTCGGGTCTTTTTTGAAATTTTAAAGAGTTAAATAAAAAAAATGACGGGAGGCTGTCTTTTCAAACAGCCGCTGATGTTAAAGACGTAGGACTACTTGACTCGCGTAACTCTTTTGTTTCTCGAAATTTCTCCTAAGTTTTTAAGTTGAAGTAAGTTTTTTTTTGTAACTTCAGTTGTTACCCTTTATCTCTAAAATAAGACATTAGTTATGTTTTTAACAGATGTTTTTACCTACATATAAAGGATAGCGTCACCAATTCATGCTTATTTTTGCCCAACTTTACGACTCAGTAGTCGCTGAACTACAATTCCGATTTTCAAAAAATTTTTTGTAACTTCTGTTGTTACCCTTTATCTCTAAAATAAGTCATTAGTTAAGTTTTTAAAATATGTAGTTACCGAGATATAGAGGATCTCCTATACCAAGTTTTGTGGCGTTTTGGCTTGTGAATCAAATTCCTTCCTGAGACCCCAATGGGAGGAACGTAGTCCTACGTTAAAACTGCTTAACAACTAAGAATGTTTAATGCAGCCAAGTGATCATCAGCATTTTTTAAAAATCCACATCAAAAATAAATTTTTTCTGACTTTTTTGGTAACCTTCAAAATGCAATATAAATTTCAATATTTAAATAATAATAATTTAATTAATATCATTTTTTGATATGATTGAAGTTATGTCAGCTGATGAGTGAAAGCGGAATTAAGTCAAAAAGTAAGTTTATATTTTCTTAAAATGAATAGTTTTCAAATGCCTAAGATTTTTTTCTTTAACATTCTTATAAATGAAGTATAGAAAGAGAAAGTAATGTTAAAATTATGTCAGATGATGTGCATAAACGAATTAAGTCAAAAAGCAAGTTTATATTTTCTTAAAACCAATAGTTTGCAAATTCCTAAGATTTTTTTCTTTAACACTCTTATAAATGAAGTATAGAAAGAGAAAGTAATGTTAAAATTATGTCAGATGATGTGCATAAACGAATTAAGTCAAAAAGTAATTTTATATTTTCTTAAAATGAATAGTTTGCAAATGCCTAAGATTTTTTTTTTTAACACTCTTATAAATGAAGTATAGAAAGAGAAAATAATGTTAAAATTATGTCAGATGACAGGCATAAACGAATTAAGTCAAAAAGCAAGTTTATATTTTCTTAAAATGAATAGTTTGCAAATGCCTAAGAATTTTTTTCGTTAACACTCTTATAAATGAAGTATAGAAAGAGAAAGTAATGTAATCGTCAAGAAATTCGACTTTGTGATTTTGATAAATCCCCGCTTTTCAGAGCTTTCGGAGTCTGACAACACATTAGGAATAATGTCCGTCTGTTTACACGATAACTTAAAAAGACAAATAAGCTACAAGGATGAAATTTGATATGTGATTATTACACCCAAATCTTAGATTTCTGTCAAAGTTTGGTTGAAGTCCGAATCGTCCAAAAAGGATAGACGCGGGTTTCGGGTCAACAAACTGAGCCGATGTATCTATTTCTGCGTATGTGAACACGACAGATCAAAAACACAATAAGCTTTTGAAATGAAATTTGGAGCGTGGTCTTGACATTGACATTGTAGATCTATCTCAAACTAACAATCAGTCGTCAACGGTAAGACGTCCAAATTTAAGGTGACCAACTTTTTTACTTTGAATAAGGGGGCAAAAATAAATTGAAGAAAAAATATCGTAAATAAAAGCAAATTTTTTTTCATCTCAGAAATAATACAGAATACATTATAATATGATAAATGCATAGTAAAAATATTTGCAACATTTTATATTGCAATTTTGCTTACATGCCTTTTAATTTTTATTCAAAAGGGTACTAATTGATTGCAACGGATGGGTTCGGCATCGAATGAATATGGAGATTTACATATTAGTTTTCAAATATAGAAAAAGAGGCCACCTTCAGAAGGAGGACAGAATTAGAAAAAGGAGGACAATTGGTCACCTTACCAAAATGCATACTCGATTCGCTTCATTATACTACAAAGTTAAAGTGAAACGTCCCCTGATGAGTAAGTATACAAGAGAATTAAAGGGATAACACTCCTATTAGTTTCTCCACCTTTCAAACAATGAAAAATATATAGAGAGAAGTCGAAACAAGTCTCCGTATGAGGAATAAAATTTTAAGAAATATCCGCAATTTCGTAAATAATTTATACCATGGGAGAATATTCGACAGAATGACGGAATTAGCTATGCAAAGCACATTCATTCTAAAACTTATCCAACTGTTTAAATTTTATTGCATCAACTTATGCTACAAAACGTAAAAAGCTGGATAAGAAACTCGGTAACAACCAAGAAAAAGAACACTAATTTAAGGTTTCCGTAAGCTTAAATTTAACTTCCTGCAGCCGTCGTATTCTGAATTCGAATTTAAATACAAGCGGTTTATTTAGAATATTAAGACCTCTGTTCCATATAAATTTGAACAATCAGTGACACCATTTATCTCTTACTTGAAAAAGAAGCAAAGGTGTTTATAATTTCATTAGAGTTTTGGTTGCTTTTCCCCCTTCAACTAAAAAAAAAAATTTAAAGATAAATTATAGATTCTGAAATATTTCTTTAAAGTAAGAAGGTAATCGAAAGAATTCCTGCCTTAAATTGTACAATATTAATTCCTTTCACCACCAAAACAATTTTTTTCGAATTAAGATACAGAGTAATAAATGTGCCGTGTAGCTCTAAAGTGTCCATCTCCAAATAAGAAAAGTTTTGAGAAAAGTGGATTTTCTGTCACATCTAGTCAAAATGAGATTTGAAAAATAAACTGTATGGCATTCGAAGCGTTTTGGCAATGTATTCTAATTACCAATTTATGATGGTGAGATGTTAAGAGGGTAAAATGGACATATAATCTTTGAAAAAAAAGTATTTTTTAAAAGTGGAGATGGTTACTTTTGCAGCTGCACGACACAAATATCTTACTTTAATTATACTAACGACTAGTTTTGAAGCATCACGAGAACTATTTTGTGGCGTACTTCGTATTTTTGAACCGCGATCAGATGAAAAGGACAAAACAATCAATTTTTAAGAGAGTAATTATTAAAATTAGGTTGTAATTGGAAAAGTTTAATAAGTACAATTATTTTAAACAATTTTATTTAAAAAGAAACAAAAAAATGTAAACATTTAACTAAAAAGCAATAAAAAAGGACCAAAGAATGAGCTGAATGATGTGAAAATAAAATAAATGAAATTGCCAATATTTCAGCTGAAATATTCACATCTGTGATAAAAAACTGGAAAAAAAAACTATGGAAGTTCAAGAATCATAAACTCACTATCCAAGTAGTATTTCTTGATATATTTATTTTAAATATCAAAAATGTAGAACAGAACACAACAGGCCAGATTAAGTCCTGTATTAGCCCTTAGGCAAATCAATTTACGGGCCCTCCCCCTTCCATAACTACCAAAGTCAGATTTTCTTTATTGATTTTAATTTAATATCTATATAAGCAGTTTTTTTTTTATATAAATATAGTTTTGAAAATTTGATATGACATTTAATTGCTTGTCAGCTTCAAGAAAGTTAGTTTCATTATCTCGCGTTAAAACAAATTTAAATTTAAAAATCAATTTTTTAACAAAACGGTAAAAAAAACAACAAAATTTGTTTTAGTACATTTCAAATACTCATATACAAAGTTTGACAGGGGTGTTGATACTCATGAGTCAATCCATCAACTGTAAGAAAAAAGATTGACCGCACATACCTGCAAGAGAAATTTAAAATATGTTTAGTTTAGTTATATTAACGTCCCGTTTTGAAGCAACACGAGGGCTATTTTGGGACGGACCTCGCCATTTTGAACCTCGGTCAGATGACGAAGACGACACCTGAGCTGGTACCCCCTCTCCAAACTTCCACGCCACACCAACGGGAGGACGTTTGACCACTACGTATGATTTAGCGTGCAGCGGGACCCATACACTGTGGTTCTTCAGAGGAATCAAGTCTCGAACCTGGATCCCTCCGGCCCCATGGCCGAGACCTTACCACTTGGCCACCGCGGCTCAAATTTGAAACATGAAAAAATTGCTAAGAATAGTGTTTTGAAATTTAAGTAGTACTTAAGTTTAATTTAACTACGTTCGAGTGCATAGAGCCCTTGTAAACCAAATAAAATTACAAAAATTAAATAACCCTGAAAATGCCGGAAAAAATTTCGATGCCTGAGGGCCCCGAAAGTTGCAAGGCCCCCTAGACAGTTGCCTACTTGATAATCCGACACAGGAACACATGAAAATACCAACGGAAACCACCATAAGCAGGAAAGCGATTTATTTCCCGCCCCTGAAAAATAGACCCGAGCGCAACGTTCTGCGGCAGCCGCGAAAATGAACCCGGAGAAAGGGAGAAAACGGCGCGAAGGCCAAACGTGTGGCCACCCCTGATCTAAAAGCATATTGTCTATAATTCTTGTGCGGTTGACCTTCGACAGCGAGCTACTGGAATCATCATTGGCCCGTAGTCTGCAGGAAAAAAAGGTGCCTTTTCTCAGGATTTTTTCCACGCTCTCAGGTGGAAGAGTTCAGGGGCAGGTCTATTTTGCAGCTCAGACCTGCGTCTCTCTTGGTTTGGATTCTTTTTATGCCTTTTTTTCAATTTTTTATTACTTTATTTTTCATTTTTGTATGTCATTGTACTCTGAGAATAGAAAAGTAAGCCAATAAGACTCAAAACGAAAAAAAAAAGTTTAAAAAATAATTTTAGGGGGTGCTGAAGCTTTGCAGCCTTAATGGACGAGCCGCCACTGACTGTAGTAGAGAAGTAATTTTAATAAAAAAATAAGTAGTAGAATTTTTTTGTAGCTTATTTATCTTCAAAACAAAGTGATTAACATTTTGTGAAATACGCTTTTAAAGAAGGGGGAAAAAGCTTTAAAAGTCATCGGTCAAATTAAGAAAACTGGTTGCCCAGATTGAACCACTGGTTTCGCAAATTGAACCACCAATTACTTTAAGCACAATTAAAGCAAAAATAATTTTTGATTCTCAAATTCACACCAGCACACAATTTATTAAAACAATTATGACATTTTATGAATATCACTGTTTCTTCTTCCTTTGTTTTCTCACATTTGATACAAAACTGCGCAACCTTAATATTTATTCTTTTTGAACCAGCATTTGATGTCTTTAATTTCCTACTATTGTGTTTTTTTCTTTGGCTTGTTTTACTACGAATTTATGAGTACTTCTTCTTGATTACGGGACACCTCGCCCCTGGTCCCGGAGACGAGTCCATTGTCAGGAGAATTTATGAGTACTACAAGCAGTGGTGTAGCTATGGGGGTTGTCCGCTCCGGGCGGCACTTCGAAAGGGGCGGGAAAATCAAACAGGTAAGAAAATAATTTTTAACGAAGAAGAGCAGCGGCACTAGTTCAGTCACTGTGTACAGAAAAAATGTAAATAATTCATATTTTTAGCCTTTTTTCGGTAAATTGCCTGTATGTGAAAGAAAATCTGGTGGTGTACGTGCGATTTCGCAACCTACCTGCAGAGATAAAGGGCGTTAAGCGACGAATTGCGTTACTAAATCATTTTTTTTAGGTTTATGTAACCAGTAGAGGAAGGGCGGCACCAGTTGCAGCTAAGCCATTGACTATAAGTGATTATTACTGTTTTATGGACTATTCTTCCAGGTCAAGATAATAATAGTCCCATTGATAATAATTGCTCGAACAATTTAAGCAACTGTTTGCGGTCCAGTCTAAGCAACCTTTAGATAAAAAAATCTCCAAACTTATATTTAAAGTATTTTAATAAAATTATTAAAGTAAATTGTAGCCAAATAGCCAAACACGTTCTACATCGGAGGATATAACAACTATTATTATATATATTGGGGAAATTTTAATATTGGATATCTATTATTGGATATATTTTGGTTCTTACTTTAAAACAGTGTAAGGGCTATTAGACTTTAAATGAAATATTTAATTGATGATATCTAAATTTAAACACTTGTTCTCTAACTGTAACCACATAACACCTTCTCTGAAAAATGATATCATGCATTCCATTTACATCGTTTCAACAAAATTCTGACTAATTTATGGTCCAAATATTTAAATTTAGGATACCAGCTATTGGGCGAAATTCGGGTAAGGGTCCAAATTCGGCAAATTTCCTCTATCGAAAATGTCTGTAATGTGCAATTTTATTGAAAATATTTGCGCTTTTTTTTAGCTTATACTATAATCATTACGATTTGTGTCGTTCTTGAATTCAATCACTGTCTCCCGACAACTACTATATATGCTCTGTTGATTTATTCCTGCAAACAGATCTTCCGATGTCTGCAGGTTAAAACATTCGACTGCCTATTTCTGATCTATTGTAACAGCTGGTGTCTTAAAATTCACATATGCAGCAGCTGCTAGGAATATTTCTGACTCATTTGCATGCATTATCCCACCTCGGCGATACAGAGTTTCCCCCTCGAAAAAAAACACGTCCTTCGTTCCTCCTTTCAATGACACCTGTGAAAGAATTGTAGGGAAATGGTCATCACTTGATATTGCGGCTGAAATAATCCCAGCATAACCGTTAATTTTTAGCGCACTGAGTAAAGCCCGATTTTTAAAAAATATTCATTATTATTGAATTTTCACAATTATTACGGAATTTGAAATCAATTTTTACTTTCTCGTATACGAAGAGAAAGTATTGTAATCGTCAAAAAATTCGAACTCGAGATTTTGAGGAATCTCCACGTTTTAGACCTCCCTGAGTCGAAAAACGCAATTTTGGAATTATGTCTCTCTGTGTGTCTGTGAACACGATACCTCGAAAACTATTAAAGCTATAGGGATGAAATTCGGTATGTGGTCTTGACACATAATTTGTAAATTTCTCTCAAATTTTGGACAACATCCGTCCACGGGAAGTCTGTGTGTTTGTCTGTCCGCAGTCATGTGAACACTATAACTCAAAAACTTAAATAGCTAGATGGATAAAATTTGATACGCCGTTTTATTATCAGGAATGTAGGTTCGTATCAAATTTTTTTTGGCCAAACCCATCAAACGGCTGACTGTCTGTCGGTCTGTATAATCGCATACTTCTGAAGACGACAACTTCTAAAAGAAATTACTTAGATAAATGAAATTTCGTTTGTAGTCTTGAAACCCTAATTGCAGATTTGTCTCCAATTTTCTTTTAAATCGGTTAAAAAAAGACGTTTAAATTGCATATTCGATTGTTTCCCCTATTTCTACAACGCAAGAAAAAGGCACGAACGCTGGAGCGTTTTCCCCACCTTATAGCCCATTGCAATTAGGTAAAATAGGGGGAAAACTTTATATAGTTTTGAAATTTTGGTGAAATACTTCTTTGACCTCAGGGATATCAGAACCGAAAAGTTTCCACCTCTCAGGGGGGAGCTTCCGCCCCTGGGGGAACTGAAGTGAAGTGGAGTGTTAGGTCAATTTTTCCTAGATTTCTTGAACCCTACACATTTAGTGTTAAAAATAGTATGGATGAAAGTCGTAGAGTATAATATTCTGCGTCGAATGAGTACCAGCACTATGCATTTTCTTGCAGTAATACGATTACAAACTCTTATCAAAGTTGCAATGATTATTCAATTTTCAAAAAAAATCATTATTCTTACAAAAGACGACGCATACAATCAAATATTCTATCTAAATAAAGTTTGTATGTATAAGTATTCACTTTTTTAAGCACATACATATGTCAGAGCGCCAATACTAGAGCGCTAGTGTGGTGTGGAAGTTATGAGAGAGAGTACGACTAATCCATTGCAATGAGACCGTAAAACGACAATTAGGAGAAAATTTTATAAATTTTTGAAACTTTGGTCAAATACTCTTCTGACATCAAGAAAACGGAAACCGTAAAGTTTCCATCCCTGAGGGGGAAATTCGCCCCAACCCCCTCGAACTTGCAAAACCGTCAAAGCACAAAATGATCGTACCCAGCTTATAAAACAATAATTAAAATTGCTTATTTTAGAAACTGCAATAAATTATTTTCATAAATATTCTAATTATATGTAGCCTCTTGCTGTCCATGCTTTATAATATCTTTTATACAGTTCCTGAGCGACCAGTTGGTAACACTGACAACCTTTACTTCGTTCTTCAAGGAGGCTCTCTTATTCATCATGCAGTAAGTCCAAAGCAAGAGACTTTCGGTGATGTTTACATCACATATATGTCTTATCTCAAGAGGCATTACGGCGATGAAGTAACAGTTCTTTTTGACGGATATACCGAAAGGTTATTGGACGCCAAAGGCGGATGATGAAGCGTACCTCAAGAGAAATAATTTTTAATGAAAGCACAGTTCTCCTTGACCCTCAGAGACAATTTCTAAGCAATCTTGCAAATAAGGAGCGTTTCATTTCGCAAACTTGCTAGCCACTTGGAGAATAGCCGTTTATAGCAATAGATGACGCTGATGTACATATTGTGAAGACCGCTATAAAGACATGAGATAATTAAGAAACAAGTTGTTGTAATTGGCCATGATGTTGATCTTCTTGTTTTATTTACTGCTCTTACTCCAGACTATATAGATATTCTCATGTTGAAATAGGGTAAGGGTAAAGTCAAAGATAGGTTCTATAGCTCTAAACATCTGCAGAATTCTAATCTTGTGATCGAATGCAAAAAAATCCATTCTCTCCCTTCATGTTTGGGGATAACAGTCTTTGTTGCTTCAAATCCCATCTCTTTAATTCAAGTTTCCTTCATGCGATTAGTGGTTGTGACACAACTATAGAAAGGGAAACTACAAGCAGTGCAATTGCTCATCTTATTCAAGCTACTTTCCTCTTTCTTCGTGTTGCTGTACAATGCGATAATGAACCTCTCTCCTGCTCTTTCAATCTCAGTGTAAGTTGATTTAGGGTTATTAAAGATCTCAGGGATATCTTGCAGGTATTTACTGAGGTTGAACAATTGCACTGCTTGTAATTTTCCCTTTCCATAGAGCCCTGAGGTTGTGCCACAACCACTAATCGCATGAAGGAAGAGAATGGATTTTTTTGTGTGTGCATTCGATCACAAGATTAGAATTCTGCAGATCTTTAGAGCTATAGAACCTATCTTTGACTTTACCCTTACCCTCTTTCAACATGAGAATATCTATATAGTCTGGAATAAGAGCAGTAAGTAAAACAAGAATATCAACATCTTGGCCAATTATAACAACTTGTTTCTTAATCTTCTCATATGTCTCTATAGCGGTTTTCACAAAATGTACATCAGCATCATCTGTTGCTACAAACGTGCATATGCCTACGTTCTCCAAGTGGCTAGCAAGTTTGCGAATTGAAACGCTCCTTATTTTCAAGGTTGCTTAGAAATTGTCTCTGAGGGTCAAGGAGAACTGTGCTTTCATTAAAAATTATTTCTCTTGAGGTACGCTTCATCATGCGCCTTTGGCGTTCAATAACCTTTCGGTATATCCGTCAAAAAGAACTGTTACTTCATCGCCGTAATGCCTCTTGAGATAAGACATATATGTGATGTAAACATCACTGAAAGTATCTTGCTTTAGACATACTGCATGATGAATAAGAGAGCCTCCTTCAAGAACGAAGTAAAGGTTGTCAGTGTTACCAACTGGTCGCTCTGGAACTGTATAAAAGATATTATAAAGCATGGACAGCAAGAGGCTACATATAATTAGAATATTTATGAAAATAATTTATTACAGTTAAAAAAATAAGTAATGTTAATTATTGTTTTATAAGCTGGGTACAATCATTTTGTGCTTTGATGGTTTTGCAAGTTCGAGGGGGGTTGGGGGGAGTTCCCCCCTCAAGGATGGAAACTTTACGGTTTCCGTTTTCTTGATGTCAGAAGAGTATTTGACCAAAGTTTCAAAACTTTATAAAAATTTCTCCTAATTGTCCTTTTTCGGTCTCATTGCAATAGACTAGTCGTACTCTCTCTCCTAACTTCCACACCACACTAGCGCTATAGTATTCGCGCTCTGACATATGTATGTGCTTAACAAAGTGAATACTTATACATACAAACTTTATTTAGATAGAATATTTGATTGTATGCGTCGTCTTTTGTAAGAATAGTGATTTTTTTTTTTGAAAATTGAATAATCATTGCAACTTTGATAAGAGTTTGTAATCGTACTACTGCAACAAAATGTATAGTGTTGGTACTCATTCGACGCAGAATATTATACTCTACGACTTTCATCCGTACTATTTTTAACACAAAATGTGTAGGGTTCAAGAAATCTAGGAAAAACTGACCTGACACTCCACTTCACTTCAGTTTTTCCCCCTAGGGGCGGAAGCTCCCCCCCTGAGAGGTGGAAACTTCTCGGTTCTGATGTCCTTGAGGTCAAAGAAGTATTTGACCAAAGTTTCAAAACTATATAAAATTTTTCCCCTATTTGCCATTTTTTAGTCTAATTGCAAGGGACTATTAGGGAATAACGCACTTTTCTGGTGCGCGGATTATTTTTTAGCTCCACTCGTGTTAGTCGTATGCGAAAAAGTTTAGGTGTGGCCACTCCCGCTGGTTTTATTGAGTAGTTCCACCAGTTATTTCTATACTTAATTTTCAAGAAATATTTAAATTCTTTCTTTTCCTGTTTTAAACCTTATAAAATTCTTATTTTCTTGCTATGAAAATGCAATCTTCTCAACAGTAGATGAAATCTTTAGTCTTTGACGAATGATTTTTTTTGTCTGATCAGCTTACAGCTCTTTAAGAAAATTACGTCCAAACACCTCATTTGTTCTTGATGACTGTTTTGGTCTATCACTATTTTATACGGTTTTAGACCATTTTAATGGCCGCCTCGAAGAAGGTCCTCCATTCAGCGGATACTGGAGGCGGTCGTTGGCTGGCTTAAAACTGTGAAATTCAAAGCATTTGCAGCAGAACAGTGGAACTTTTTCTGTTTAATATGTTAGTGTATCGAGAATATTTTACTAAATCTGACTAATAGGACTCGAGGAATGTACAAAAATTTAAACTTATTAATTTTTTCAGCAGTATATTTATTGACTCAAACAACATAAAATATAATTCTTGACTTCATTAACAGCTTAACTTAACAGCCCGAGAATACTCGTGCATCGAATTATCGAAATTTTAGTCTTATAAACTAAAATTGAATCATTAATTAGCTTTATAATTTGACACAAAAAATATGTAGGATCCATAAACATCTTAAGTATCCTATGCCTTCTTAGATGAATGAAAACGACAGCCCCTTTCCAAAACAGGAGGGGTCATCTTATTAAATAGCAACGAAAACTATTCAGTTAAGTGGTTAAAACATTTTTCAAGCTGGACGTATACGCCTGTCTCTAACGGTTTTGAAATTAGCTATTGGGCCACGATTAGAGCAATCACCCTGCATAATAACTGAGAATCCTACATAATATTATCGATTTGATTATTTATAATATCAAGTTTCAGTTTAAAAGCTATTAAAAGGGTGAATTATGATTAAATGAGTTTGTAAGTAGAGCAATTAAAACCAGCGGAAGGGGTCTCCCCTAAACTTTCTTGTATACTCCTAACACATGTAAGGGAAAGGAATAAGCTAAAACCTCTAACGCAGTGGAGATAAAAAAAATAAGCGAAATTAAGTCAGTTCCCCGCAAACTCGCTCGGATAAAAATTTCGAATCTGCTCTATTTCCAGAACGCAACAAGTTTCTCCAGCACACGTTGAAACGACAAAACAAATGGAAATAAAATAATACGAGCAGGCTCAAAATTCGCCAAAAGGGAGAAAAAGGAGCCAAAAGGGAAGTAAAAAGCGCCAAGCAGGAGTCGCTGAATATCATGCACAGAAGATTGCGTCCAGTACGCATGTGCGTGGAGATAACGGATTCGTTTCAAAATTAAACAAGTATGCGATTAGGGACTGTCCATAAACGACGCCACACTTTTTTTCAATATTTTTGACCCCCCTCTCCTTTGTCACAAAGTGTCACACTTCACCATACCCCTTGTCACATGTCACACTATATTACATAAATATGAACTTGCAGTTCAGAAACAAAGCACTCCTTTATAGATCATATTTCAAATTTTATTTTTGAACTTTAACTATGTGTTTTAATGACATTTGTGAGCATAACAATAATAATGATTATATGTGTACTTATTTTGTATGAAATAAGATTAAGGTTTACAACAGAAAACTTAATTAATATACAAAAGTAATAAAATATTAATATAAAAGAGCAATTGTAAACAGTAGTATTTTGGAATTTGAAATGGTATTTGATATATGTTGCTTTAAATCTTATCTTTACTTTATGAACACAAAATACTAATAAACAGATTGGATTTTTTTTAAAAAAAGCGCCTCAATAAGATCAACCTGTTTGTGCTACTACAAGATCTACCACTCACCCAGGTGGGGCGACGTATCTTCTGTTGGATATTTCAAGGGTGTGACAGGGGGAGGTTTGCTTCTAATGATGAAAAATTTCTGCTGCTACCATATTCTCAGAACCTACCCTGAATGTCTTTTTCAAAAAGAAAGGAATATAAGTGAAAAAAAAAATCACATGAAAGTTGTTTTAGCCCCGATTAAAAAATGCCCTCAAATTCTGGTAATTTCAAAATAACTTAAAAATTTAATCTGCTAATTTTAAATGTTTTTATTTTAACCAAAATGTGTGATGTCACACTTCTTGTTACCTCCCCCCCTTGTCACAATGTCACGAACCCCCTCCCCCTGTCCAAGCGTGACATCATTTGTGGACGGCCCCTTATACAGACCGACAGACAGTCAACCCTCTGACGGATTTGGCCAAAATTTTATACGGACCTACATTCATGACGATAAAACTGTGTACCAAATTTTATCCATCTAGCTATTCAAGTTTTTGAGTTATAGTGTTCACATGACCTCGCACATACAGACAGAGAGATTTCCCGTTGACGGATTTTGTCCAAAATTTGATAGAAACCTACAAATTATAATTAAAGACCACATACTAAATTTCATCTCCGTAGCTCTAATAGTTTTCGAGTTATCGTGTTCACAGACACACAGACAGACATAATTCCAAAATTGTGTTTTTCGGACTCAGGGAGGTCTAAAACGTGGAGATTCGTCAAAATCTCGAGTTTGAATTTTTTGACGATTACATTAATTTACGTATACGAGAAAGTATACGTAAAAGAATAGTCGTATACGAGAAAGTAAAAATCCATAGATTATTATAGGTACATAAACAACCCCAAAATAGAGAGAGTGGTCTTCCCGAAACTTTCTCGCACAGGAATAATACGCGTGGTGGTGATGTGTGTGTGGGGGGGGGGGGATACACCGCGAGCCTGAAAATGTGCGGTATTCCCTAAGGTGGGGAAAACGCTCGCTCCAGTTCGCAGCTTTCTTTTTTGCGTAGAATGGAGAAAAAACAGAATAGGCAATTTCAACGCCTTTTTTTAACCGATTTAAACGAAAATTGGAGACAAATCTAAAATTAGGGTTTCAAGACTACATACGAAGTTTCATTTATCTAAGTCATTTCTTTTAGAAGTATTGTCTTCAGAAGTATGGGATTATACAGACCGACAGACAACCAACCCTTTGGCTGATTTGGCCCAAAATTCTATAGGGACCTACATTCCTGATGATAAAACTGTGTACCAAATTTTACCTATCTAGATATTCAAGTTTTTGAGTTATAGTGATCACATGAACGCGGACAGACAGACAGACTTCCCGTAGACAGATGTTGTCCAAAATTTGATAGAAACCTACAAATTATGATTAAAGACCACATACCAAATTTCATCCCCATAGCTCTAATAGTTTACGAGTTATTGTGTTCACAGACACGCAGACATTCAGACAGACATAATTCCAAAATTGTGTTTTTCGGAATCAGGGAGGTCTAAAACGTGGAGATTCGTCAAAATCTTGAGTTCGAATTTTCTGACGATTACAATACTTTCTCTTTGTATACTTCGTATACGAGAAAGTAAAAACAACGTAAACTGGCTTATTGTAAGTATTTCTATCTTATATATAAACCTTAAGTGATAAAAGAGTCCATTTATGTTCAAATGTACTAGCATGTACTCGTCGAATGCGCCGTGTTGATTTAAATTTGGAAACAATTGCACGTCTTGCATTTGCTGCTCCTATCATTACGAACAATTCTTTCGTTGTTTGAAATTATTGTTTATTGTGTGATTAATATTCTCTTTTATTTATATAATTCTAGTTGTTACATTGAATTCTAATTATATAAAAATTTTCTTTATTAGCTCTTAAACTTGTCAAATTTATCTAATATAATTTTCTCCGACTCTTGATTCACTCGCGGTCGTATTAGAGCTAGTCTAAATTAAACTGTATTGATATTTTTTGAATTTGCCCTTTTTCCCATAATTATTTTTGCATGAATTATTGATCACATTTCATTTTTTGGGAATGTATTAATTACTATGCATACCTGTGTGTTTGGGAAGCCTTTATACCTGAAGGAACACAAACGTAGTATGATATAGAATTAAAACTTTAGCTTCGAGTTTTTCACATTCCTTACGTTTTTTATTAACTCTATATAGTGCAATGGAAACTTAAACACTTTTCAATAGAGACTAAACTACAGCAAACAAAACATTTGCGTGTGTCAATATTTTTTTATTTTGCATTTAAAAGCCGAAGACTAACTCATTCTCGAAACGTTTGAGCAAAATATTAACACTATATATTCTCAAAATATTAACGCCATATGGCAGGCGCATGCGCAAGGTGTAATACCGTGCATCTTGTAGTTTGCATTTTATATGGATTGCCCACTAACATTAGTTCGCATGACTTAACATCACATGAATTAAATCAATTAAAAATGATGTTTTATTATAAAATTACTTTCACAGCTTGATACAGATATGAATAGCGAATATAATATGATACAACAGATACTAAAAACGAAACATTCCAAGGAAATGCTTTCCGAAATTATGTAGTTTAAAATACTTTAAAAGTATCCCTGAAATTCTTAAACTTAAAAAAATGTTTGACTTCATGTTAAAAGAATCAATAGTCAACTAATATTTCACCACCCGAATTAGCCATACAAACGTATAACATGCATAAAAGAAGAAAAAAGAAAATTCGTAAAAGAATTCTATTTTATCTGGTGAACTCAAAACATTCTGAAAAGAATTACTTCCTGATTTTTATTTTTATTTTGTCGCAAATTATCTACTTAACTCGAATGAAGTAATTAATAATGACGCTAATGAGATTCATTGTAGTTAAATATTCATATTTTTTCAACAGAATTATACCTTCAAAGGTGTGCCAAAAATCTTAAACGGTATAAATTTGACAGTATAAATTGTTTAAATTACGATTGATACGAATGATAAATATATGTGTTAAAAGTTTGTATTTCTTTCTACTTTCTGTTACTGTTGAAGTCGCAGACGATTTTATTTGCTTATTATTATTTTTAATGCACTGCGGTTAGCTTTGGCAACATTCCCGAAGTCGGCAATAATTAATCTTCGTCAGTTTCAGAGCGCGTTCTTTTCAACTCATGATTATTATTTGCTGTTGTCTTTTAAATTCCCGGTTCCGTCAGTTTTTAGTGAAACACTGTTTCCTAAGTGGAAGCTTAAGGTCAAGTGCCATTTTTAATGCAGCTGAGATATGCATGTTTGATGCAGTAAAGGTTTAAAAGTGCCGGAGTTTATAGCTCTCATGAGTCTTTTTTAAGGGCACGAAGAATATAACCGCAACTAAAAATAGCTAGTTGGGAAGTTTGAGATATTGTAAGAAATCTTTTATTTGAATGTTCTATCCCTTTCTCTAGATTATGCTTTGTAAATTATAAGATTTTATTGTATATTATACGAAATATGCAATAAAATTTGAAACTTCGTTCATAAAATACGAACGAAATTTTGGATAATATGCTGTTTGGAAATGTTTGTTCGTAAATTTTTTAATTAAATTTCTTAGAATATACAATCGATTGCAAGTGGAGAAAAAAAATGTGATTTTTAGTAGATACTTTCTATACTTCCCATTAGGCCACATTTGAATAATTGAATAATAATAATATATCTGATCTACAGTTTTGGTGTAAATATCTCATACTAAAATCCATGCATCTACGAAGTGGCGCTTTTGAATTAACTCGCTCACATACACCTGGACAGAGATAACGACAAACAGTCAACCAGATGATGGATTCGTTCCATAATTTAACACAAACTACAATTCTGGTGATAAAAGTGTATCGTCGCTTAACAAGCAACACCACTTATCTCAATTTTTTGAAATTTCAAAGAGGAAATACCAACTGATAATTTTCGCAACCGCTAAAGAATATTTCTGAATATTTTTATCATCTGATATAAACATGGTGAAAAAAAATCAGAAATATTCGCTATTGGTTGCTATTGGTATTAAATTTGACAGACATCTACAAATTGGGTGTAACGATTACATACCAAATTTCCTCTGTACATTTCATTGTGCTTTTTAGTTATCGCGTTCATAGACAGTCTATTATAATTCCAAAAACATTATTATCGGACTCTGGGAGATATAAAACGTAAAGATTCAACAAATTTTCGAGGTCTATTTTTTTTCCTTTGATGATTCCACTACTGCCTCTTTCCATATTTCCTGTACAGGAATGTAAAGGGTTGCCTGTATTGAGTTCTGTATGAAGGCATTCAACTAACTGTACAGAAACAGCTCTACAAAATCCAGTGTTTGTTAGACATACAGTAAAGCACCTGTCATACCACTAACCTCCACGTAACTGTTCCGGCTCTTAGCCGAAGGATGTGAAGTGAAGAGTGGAAGAAATAGGGAGCGAGGTGGTAGACGCCATGAATGGGATTGGGTTTCTGCACAGAGTGTGCCCTTCTTTGTAGGAGTTCTCGAGGTGAACTCGGAGGGATAATTATGAATAATCTGAAACGAGAATTGTAATTGTACATATATATAGAGCTCCTATTTAATCGTATATATTAGTACTAATAAACTAGTGCGAAAAAAAGTGAATTTATTGAAGTCTGAAGTACGCAGTTATTATAGTACCATTTATACCTTTCTCGTTTATATGTTGTTTACATTTATACGTCGTTTCATCATAATCGCGTTTCATTCGTTACCATTGTAAAGATGTTACCGCCAAAGTTTGAAATCTGGCATTCTGTAGAACGTCGCAGCATTTTTTGGGCAAAATAATATATTTCGCACATAATCGCATATTTCGCACACATTAATATATATTTCGCACATTTTCTAGGCATTCTATACAATTTCTAAATGACAATCCGGCAAAGTATGAAAAATATCTCCGATTTGATTTTATAAATAAAATTAATTGCAATTCAAAATAAAATTATTTCCCATCTTGATGCAACAAGTAAGTTCATATTTTGTTTTCTTTAATAAGAAAGGCATAACTTTCAAACTTCAAATAATACATAATTGGACGACTAACAGGAGTGTAATGTATATGTGTCTGCTGTTACAGTTAGGTAAATTGTTTATATAATAACACACTTTTGTATACGACGTTTTTTGTTTCTCGTCTTTTGCACCGTTGTATAAGTTTAGTGGGCTGGACACACGCGAACATGCCACATATAGTTACCAACGGAAAAAATATGATATTTCCAAATGTACGCCTGCCCCTTTAAGTGTCTAACCCTGAGCCTGGCAAATGCTAATTTTAAAGGGAATTGTTACCTTTTGATTTGGGATGGTAAATCCTTCTGTATTATCGGAATGCGTAGAATTTAGCGCTCTCGCCTCTCGCTGTGCCAGTCATATCAGTAGCTAGCACGACTTTTGGTCCTAAGTGTGTAATTTGAAACCGTGTGCCATTGCGCAGTCTCGGTACATCGAGGTTACGTATGAATAGTTCTGGCACACCGAATTTTAATCTCAGCTTGTCGGAAGGTATCCCTGACAATTCTATGGGGTTGAAGAACTCTACAGGATATGATTTTACTTGTTATTGCCCATTGCCGTATCTACATATAGATATTCTGTAATACATCCCTCCATTTGTGAAGCATTTTTTTCACTTATCTGACCTAAACTTTCATTAGTCAGTGCCAAAATTACCCAATCAACAAACAATATCTATTCCTCTTATTAGCTTGTGGGGAAGGATAAACCTTGCTTATCGGTTCCTCTGCATTGTGAATAATTTTGAAAAAGTCCCAATTTAATACACTGTTTGAATCTCTAGCAAACGCCAAATCTATTTGGCAACTGTATCAAGCGCCAAGTTCGAATAGGTTCTTTCTTTAGTAAACAAAACGTTGAATTCCGTGTTCATTGGGTTTATGCAATCCTTTCTTTTTAAATCAGTTGAAAAAAGCACTTAAAGCATTAAAATCGAAATGGAACTATTGTAATTAGCTAAGTCGTTTGGTTTAGAATTTAACCGCCAGTGATTATCCAAATCGCTTGGTTACAAATTTAACAGCCAAACAAATCTTGGATGTCGATAAAAAGAGCGGTAAAGAATTATTTTGGCAACCTTTCCACTAAATTAGGCTCTTACTTTAAGTAAACATTGAACGATATTTTCCTTTAGTTATAATTAACTTTAGTTTTTAAATTTTAATCCAAAAACTCTTGAAACTATATCATATCTATCATTGGTTTTCTGTCCTGGAGTCTAATTTTCAGTTATTATTCCACAAATTAATTATTTATTTCTTTTCTCAGAAAGGTCACGTGATGCTTGACTTTAAAAATAAGTTATTTGCAGTTTTCTGAAGGATCACGTGACATTTCATTTTGTTTAAGCATTCCTTAAGGATCACGTGACAGTTGATTAAAAAATAAAGTAGTAATCTTCATCGCAAATCGCTTGTTAATTATTTAATTGTTATCTGTGATCAAAAATAAGGAATTTAACATGATGTCACCTACCCTATGTCCGTTCCTGGGTTTCAAGCTACAACTCTGCCAATTTTCATCCAAATCGGTTTGGTAGTTTTGCCGTAAATGCATAACAAACAGACAGACACACTTTCTCATTTATTATATTATATGGATATTAATAAAAATAAGCAAAATTTTCAGAAATAAAGGTGAATTAGTTCAAAGTCTAACCGTTGCCTAGCAACGGAGTAGTTATAAATCTTCGTTATTTCAAAATCGTCTGCACGTATTTAAAAATTATGGACTTTTTAAAAGGTGATAACAATCGTAGGAAAAATGTCACAGAAATAAAATTGGTATCATTGAAAAGGTAAAAATTTGAACTTTAAGATGGTATAAAAATAAATTTCGGGGGATAATTTGCTCCGAAGTTACGGCAGAAAAACGGTTTCGGTTAATTTCTAATTAACTGCCTGTTTAATTAACTTTTGGACTTAGAAAAGTTCATAAGTGTCTTCCCCTTGTCTTAAATAATAAGTGTACAATATTTGGTTGAAAATCGTTCATTGGTTTAGGAGGAGATGTGGAACATAGCCACATACATACACACATACCCACAATGACTTTTATTTATATTAAGATATTCTATTACTATCTTTAAAAAAATTAAAAACTATTGCTTTTAAACGAATTAGCGTTTCTTAAAATTTCGATTATAAGCCTTTTCATTTATACGTCGTTTTACGTCTTTCCCTTAAACGATTCTGAATTTCCACATGGGCTAATCGAATTACTTTTTTCTTTTGAAAAAGGTATTGAAGCGTTAAAAATTCAAGAACCACTCATGAGCGCCATCAGATCGTTTTTTACATGTCTGGGAATTGACTGAGCGTATCTAAATAGAGAGATGATCTAGAAGTCCGGAAGTTTTCGCAACATTTTAAAGTTTATTCAATCGATTCTGATTATTCTGTTGGCTTTGAACTTAAATGAATAATGCATGCTGTTTTATTAAGTCTGCCATTCGACGAAACAGATTTTAAAAAATTCGTAAAAAGTAAACAAATAGAGAAAGTTAAAAAGATAAACTAAAAGTAGACGTGCAATAACCTACAAATCCCCATACAGTTTCTAAGTTTAAATGTAATGTTTTCTTCCTTAGTTTTTAGATATTATTTCTTTCCTTACTGAAATAAGAGTTGTCTACCAAACGATATAGTGGCTCCAAAAAGTAATCGGAAGCTTTAGAAATCCGTAGAAAAATAAATAGTTTAGCTAGTACTGAATTCGAAAAAGTCGGTTCAATATTTTTTCAGATAATCTCAATTTAATCTTAATATAAATAAAAGTCATTGTGGGTATGTGTGCATGTGGGTATGTATGTGGCTATATTCCGCATCTCCTACTAAACCAATGGACTGTTTTCAACCAAATTTTGTACACTTATTATTTAAGACAAGGGGAAGAGACTTATGAACAAAGTTAATTAAACAGGCAGTTAATTAGAAATTAACCGAAATCGTTTTTCCGCCGTAACTTCGGAGCAAATTGCCCGACAAAAAATATTTTTATACCATCTTAAAGTTCAATTTTTACCTTTTCGATGATACCAATTTTATTTCTGTGACATTTTCCCTTCGATTGTTATTAATTTTTAAATACGTGCAGACGATTTTGAAATAACGAAGATTTATAGCTACTCCGTTGCAAGGCAACGGTTAGACTTTAAACTAATTCACCTTTATTTCTGAAAATTTTTCTTATTTTTATTAATATCCATATAATATAATAAATGCGAAAGTGTGTCTGTCTGTTTGTTACGCATTCACGGCAAAGCTACCAAACCGATTCGGATGAAAATTGTCAGAGTTGTAGCTTGAAACCCAGGAACGGACATAGGGTAGGAGACATCATGTTAAATTCCTTATTTTTGATTACAGATAACAATTAAATAATTAACAAGCGATTTGCGATGAAAATTACTACTTTATTTTTCAATCAACTGTCATGTGATCCTTAAGGAATGCGTAAATAAAATGAAATGTCACGTGATCCTTCAGAAAAGCGCAAGCATTTGAAATGACTTATTTTTAAAGTCAAGCATCACATGATCTTGCTGAGAAAAGAAGTAAATAATTAATTTGTGGAATAATAACTGAAAAATAGACGCCGGGACAGAAAACTAATGATAGATATGATATAGTTTCAATAGTTTTTGGATTAAAATTTAAAAACTAAAGTCAATTATAACTCAAGGAAAATATCGTTCAATGTTTACTTAAAATAAGAGCCTAATTTAGTGAAAAGGTTGCCAAAATAATTTTTTATCGCTCATTTTATCGACATCCAAGATTTGTTTGGCTGTTAAATTTGTAACCAAGCGATTTGGATAATCACTGGCGGTTAAATTCTAAACCAAACGATTTAGCTAATTGCATTAATTCCATTTCGAATTTTAATGCTTTAAGAGCTTTTTTCAACTGATTTAAAAAGAAAGGATTGCGCAAACCCAATGAACACGGAATTCAAAGTTTTGTTTACTAAAGAAAAGAACTGATTCGAACTTGGCGATTGATACAGTTGCCAAATAGATTTGGCGTTTGCTAGAGATTCGAACAGTGTATTAAATTGGGAATTTATCAAAATTATTCACAGTACACAGGAACTGATAAGCAAGGTTTATCCTTCCCTACAAGCTAATTAGAGGAATAGATATTGTTTGTTGATTGGGTAATTTTGGCACTGACTAATGAAAGTTTAGGTCAGATAAATGAAAAAAAATGCTTCACAAATGGAGGGATGTTTCAGAGAATATCTATCTGTAGATACGGTAATGGGCAATAACAAATAAAATCATATCCTGTAGAGTTCTTCAACCACATAGAATTGTCAGGGATACCTTCCGACAAGCTGAGATTAAAATTCGGTGTGCCAGAACTATTCATACGTAACCTCGATGTACCGAGACTGCGCAATGGCACACGGTTTCAAATTACACACTTAGGACCAAAAGTCGTGCTAGCTACTGATATGACTGGCATAGCGAGAGGTCAGAGTGCTAAATTCTACGCATTCCGATAATACAGAAGGATTTACCATCCCAGTTCAGATGGTAACAATTCCCTTTAAAATTAGCATTTGCCAGGCTCAGGGTCAGACACTCAAAGGGGCAGGCATACATTTGGAAAAATCATATTTTTTTCCGTTGGTTATGTGGCATGTTCGCGTGTGTCCAGCCCACTAAACCTATACATCGGTGCAAAAGACGAGAAACAAAAAACGTCGTATACAAAAGTGTGTTATTATATAAACAATTTACCTAACTGTAACAGCAGACACATATACATTACACTCCTGTTAGTCGTCCAATTATGTATTATGAACCATCAGAACTTTTAATTTCCCCTTTCTACATATGACAAAACATTTACATTCGTGAATTTAAAAAAAGTACCGATTCAAATTTTACACGCACGAACTCGCGGTTAACATCTAGTATTAAATAAAAACTAATATCTATTTTTATTAGCGTAGTTATGTTAAGAATAGAATAAAGATATTATTCAAAAATTCCCGTTGTGAAATATGAAGTTTTATAATGTTTAACACACCATTTCTATGAACTTCGAAAGTGCCCGATCACTTTTGGGACACACTGTATTTTAAATCGCAAATTTAACTTTTAAATCTATTGCGCAATGAGCAATTGCTTCTCATAAAGACAAGAACAATTCTTTTGCAGTTAAAAATAATTATTCATTTTTCATTCATATTTTCTTTCATGTTATAATTCTTGTATTAGAACTTTAAATAAGTTTTGGGGCGATTTTTTAATTAGATCTTAAACTTTGCTTTGTTTATTTAATATAGTTTGCTATTTATTTTAGGATCATTCATTTTCGCTAACATCATTAAAGTAAGCTTCTACTAAATTGTATTAACTTTTTAGAACTTATAAATATGAAGGGTCCAGGGAAAAAATGATGAGATTCCAGTTTTTTTTTCTTCTGATTTTGATGCTTCAGTGCCATCTGTTAGGTCAATGGATGTAGTTTTATGATATTTACTAGAAGATTTGTGCCCGTTTTAAGACAGGCTTTCAGCTTGCCAACAATATCCCAGGTCTGCTTGTCATAGATTTATGAACGAAAGTTGTAGTAGAAAATAGAAAAAGCATGAAAAACTGAAGAAATAAAAAAGCATGAAAAACAGAAGCAATAAAAAAAACATGAAAAACAGAACTGATGAAACAATTGACACTAACTTCCAACTGGTAACAGAATTCTTCTCACGGAGTTCTGAGTGGATGAATTAAATAAAAAAAGAAAGTAAGCGACCGATACTTCATAGTTCGAAAAAAAGATCTCCGGTAAGTGGAAAAATAAATTATTTTAAGTATAACTTCTATTTAAAATTAACAGAGTTCCGCGTGGATGAAGCAACATAAAATAAAAAAGAAGTGAAACTGCTTAAATCAGCTAACGAAAAGTCAAATAGTAATAACGTCCGTTGGATATTTTGTAGATCCCATAATTTAGTAAAAAGATTCATTGTTTCCAAACACACAGAGAAAAAAAGCAAGCAAAAAATGCTGACAGATTATATTAGGAAAATAAATTAATTCTGGTATAACTCCTATTTGATTTTAAATTATCACAGAGTCAAAACAGTATCCTGCGTGTATGCTAATTTGTAGTTAGACTATCTGGTGTGAATCTCTTTAGCACGTAGCGAAACCAAACCACGTGATCGTCACCGATTTTTCTAGCCTTTTCTATTATAAATAATTTGAAAACGTGAAGAAATATATAATTCCATCAGAATCCTACATTTCAAATATCGGACAACTGGGGAAAAATGACGAGGATTCGCGCACTCACGGGGAAGACTGATGAGGTTCTAATTTAAAAGGCGATTCCACCGCCTGGTTGTTGAATCGAGGAGGGTTTGTTCCGAAGAAAAAAGTTTCCAGTTTCCACATGTATAGTGTTTCATAATTTTTGGAATATCTTAGAGAATTTTTGTTGCCTGATTCAATGAAAAATTCAGTACACTACAATAAGAAAGGAGAACGTCAAGCTTAAAGACCGATAATATTTTTTCCATTCAAATTTTATTACAGAAAAGAGCAGTAGTGTTTAGAAATGTGTAAAAAGTTTGTATCATTACTTACTTCTGAAGTTAAATCCTATCTGTAATTACCATAAAACTAAAAAAAATTTAACAAATTTTATTAAAGCCATGTTTTTTAAAGAAATGTGTTCAATAAAAGGGCCAAATCTTCATATTTTGGCTATCAACAAACTCGCGATAAAATATTTGTAGTGACAATGAAAATTATTTGAATTTTATTACATTGAAAAGTATTGTTGTAAAATGTACCTAAAAATATTCTTAAAACTTTGTTAAAATTATAGAAAAAATTGTACGGGAACTAAATCGAATTTATATATTATTCAATCAAGGAAAAACGCCAAAATTTCGCTTAACTGTTAATTGATAAAAATTTAAAAACATAGTCACGAAGTCCATGTAGATTCAAATTAGCACAATGTATTGTATAAAATTTTTAACAAATATTAACGCCTAATGAGTTAATGTGTGTTCTTCGAATTAGCCAAGTTCTACTGCATAATTTTCTATAAGTGGCCACGATCCAATATTGACATAAGTCAGTAGTGTAAATCGTAACAGAAGGATAAAATTAGCCAAATACCACTGTATTGTACAAAATTTTCATCGAATATAAATGCCTTTGGGAAGGATTGACCATCAAGGCCGATCAGCAACATAACTTCACCTGAACAAGAACAGAATTCATGTAATTTTCTCTAATTCCCAATTTAACTGAATTTTCAAATTTATAAATTTTCTCAGTTCCAATTTTTGGATAAACCAAATAAGGTCTGGTAATGTTAATATGGTCTGTCCCTTCGACTTCGTATTAGCCAAGTACCGTTGTATGGAACAAAAATTTTATCCTATATAAATGCCTTGCAAAAGAGTTATCCAGCTCTGGCGATTCGTGACACAACTTCAACGGCATATAATTTTCTCTAATTCCCACTTCAATTAACTTTTAATTTTTCAGTTTTCCTTAATGTTAACATTATAACCACTTCATCGTGGAAAACGACTCCGTTAAAATATTTAGAGTCCGTTGGACCGGAAAAAGCAGGTTTTATTTACAGCATGGTCTATCATACATGAAAAGCAGAAACACAGTGAGGATAAAATATAAGTCACTTATATACAGGGTGCCCACTAAAGTTCCTTACCACCCTTTTAACTACCGAATGGCTGCAGCTATCTTCATAAGAGTGGTGTCTAGGCACGGTAGAGTGACTATGCGTTACTGGATGAAACCACTTACAGAGCCATCTGGTGGTAAACGGTGGAGTTAGCGTTATTATCTCTAAAACGGTATGAGATAGAGCGAAAAAGTGAAGTACAAAGTTGTAGAGCATCATTGATTTAGTACCAAAAGACACCTTATGGTCATGAATGCTAAAAATAGAACGCTTAAAATGCACATTTGTTTGTTTGCGGCTTCCGAAACTGAGACGTCACGAAACTTGAACGAAAGGAGAGAAGATTATCTTTCGGACGAAAAACGAGAGAAGACGGAGAGAAGTTTGAACATCGAAAATAAAGGCATTTTGTGATAACTAGTTGTTTTTTTTTCTTTCTAGGAATGTTTTGCCACGTGTCAGTGTAAGAAATCGCGAACAAACAAATATGTGTTTTAAGTGTTCTGTTCTAAGCATTTACGTCCACAAGGTGTTTTTTGTATTAAATCGATGATGCTCTACAACTTTTATATCCACTTTTTTCCTCTATCTCGTACCGTTTTAGAGATAATAACGCTAACTCCACCGTTTTACACCAGGTGGCGCTGTAAGTGGTTTTATCCAGTAGCGCATAGTCACTTTACCATACTTAGACACCACTCTTATGAAGATAGCTGCAGCCATTCGGTAGTTAAAAGGGTGATAAGGGCAACCTGTATATAAATTTTCAAGATTTAAAAGCTAGAAAGGCAGCCAATGGGGATTTATAATGATACAGTGAAACAGCGAATAGAAAACATTAATACGACAACCAATCAGCTAAAAAGACGTGATGTTTCTGAAACTTAGTGATGTAATGTGGGAATACCTACTCTAACACTTAATTCGAATTAGAGGATAAATCGAATTTTTTATTGTGGTCCCTTCAACTCCGAATTAGCCAAGTCCACCGCATAATTTTCTATAAGTGGCCACGATCCCACATTGACATAAGTCAGCAGTGTAATTCGTAACCGAAGGATAAAAGAATAGCACTCTTTCGTAACACAATCCTACGATTTACTGGTCTTCCAGACACAAAGAAGTCGGTCAACTATGCAAGATCGCCCGAAGAAAAGATTCGGTTTTTTTTCTCTCGCTCATTAAAGATTCAAGGAAATTCTGCGGGCGATAAAAATCTTCTCGAAGAAGGCTTCTAGGAAGTCAGTCGATTGCAGCAGCACTTTGGAAACTAATTTGGAAACTAAAGCACGTGCCTCAATTTAAATTCTACTTCTATATACTTTTTCTTTATCTTTCTGTTAGCCCGTGAAGTAGAACAAAGTAGCCTGAAATGTTACTTATTTGGAAGGACGGGTTGCACAGCCTCAGCCGCGGTAATTATATCGGATGTGACAACGGTGGTATCAGGCTTCTAATTTGGGTAAATGAATTCCGATACGGAGAGGGATTAGATAGAGATTCGAGAGATTATTGACAAGAATAAATGGGCTTCGGCAAAAAGGGGTAAGGAGTGGATAAATGACCCATTCATACCAGACACAAAGCATGATAGGAAAATGATTGTAAGTATTCTCCCCTCGACTTTGTTGTATATTTCAACATAAAAGGTTGCCACTTAGAACCGACGACCAAAACTGATTTTGTCTGCATTATGGATTGATTGGTTGGCTTCACTAACATCGCTCTAAAAGTGTCGAAAATTATCTTTTTTCTCTCTTTTTTTTTTACTTTCACGTATGCGAAGTACTCAAGGAGGAAGCATTGTAATCGTCAAAACATTCGACTTCCAGGTTCTGATGAATTTCAGCATTTCAGTCCTGGTTGAGACCGAAAAAATCTTTTTGGAATTATGCCTGTCTGTGAAAACGATAATTCAAAATTATCTTTCCCATTGATCATTTTTCTCATTTTTACTTTGCCGTATACAACGTACTCAAAGGAGAAAATAATATAACCGTGAAAGAAATTAAACTTCCAGGTTTTGATGAATTCAAACACTTCAGATCTGATTGACTTCGAAAAAATCCTTTTGGAATTATCTCTGTCTGCGAAAGCGACAATCCAAAATTATCTTTTCCATTTATAATTTTTCTCGTTTCCTACTTTGTCTTATACGAAGTATTCAAAGGAGAAAATAAGATAATCATTTAAAAAAAATTAAACTTCCAGTCTTGATAAAATTTCAACATTTCAGTCCCGACTGAGTCCGAAAATAAGCCTTTTTGGAATTATGTCTGCCTGCGTAAACGATAATTCGAGAACAGTAAAACGAGTGAAATTTGGTATATAGTCTTTATACCCAAACTGTAGATCTGTATCAATATATCGAATTCACAATATATAATCAAATAATATATATCAAAAATAAATCAATAATATATATCAATATATATCAAAATAATTATAATCAAACTGTAGATCTGCATCAAATGTTGGATGAAATCCATCTACGGAAAATATGTCTCTTCGTCCGTGTTCAATTGAATATGATGACTCTAAAACGCAACAAGTTAGATATATCAAATTCGACATATGGTTTTATCACTACAATTGTGGACATGTGTCAAATTTTGGACCATATCCCATCGAGTGTCGATTGAATGCTTTATTTGGACTATATCTACTCTAAATGAAAAATGCAACAAGATAAATGAAATTTAGAATGTGGTCTTAACAACAAACTTTTACAAATGTGACAAATTTTGGATTCAGTAGGTCAACGGGAAGAAATTCAAAACGCATATTCGATTTTCGTCACGAAACTGAGAACCAAACACCCCATATTGTGCAAGTATACGAGAAAGTTGAGAGGAAAATACTCAGTGGCGTAGCTACGGGGGGACGCTTCGGAAGGGGCGGCAAAATCAGACATGCAGGAAAACAATTTTATAACTAAGAAGAGCAGCGAACTACTAGTCCAGTCTTTGTGAACATAAATAAAATATCTAATGCAATTAATTCACATTTTTCGCCTTTTGTTGGTAAATTGCGGTACTGTTCAGCAACGGATTCCGCGACTACCACTTTTGGGGAGTCGGAAAGGCAATGAGTCATATGAGCGCATTTCCGGAGTTCTTTGTTAGATCACGCTCAGTAAAATGTACCCTTCCATTCTTCATTTTCTCTCTATTTTGATGAAAAGAACTCCGCCCGGTGCATGCACAAAAGCGCGGAGGGTTTCCGAATCCGCTGCTAAACGATATGTGAAATAAAGTCTAATGGTGGACGCACGATTTCACAACCTATCTGCAGAGATCAAAGACTTCAAACTACAAATTGCGTTATTAAATCGATTTTTTCCCTGGAATTTACTCCTTTTTTTATTTTGAGGTTTATATAACTTGTAAAGAAAGGGCGGCATGCTGAAAGTTCGTCCCGGGCGGAAAAAGTTGCAGTTACGCCACTGATAACACTCCCGCTGGTTTATGATAAATCAACCAGCAGATGATTGAACGACAACTTCATATATTTGTATATTTACTACATATATACGCATATTTGCCGAGCTATTATTAATCAGACATTTAGCTAAAAGGTTTCACTCATATAGGGTACTAGAAACACTAAAACCAAATCTAAACAAACTGAAAATGTTTATAAATTCTGTACCTTAACAGAGTTGCCCCTTCCTGCCTTAGCATCCGGGTCTTCTGAATGGCAGTCACTGCAATAGCTCGAGTACTGAGGCCGGAGTCCTAGTAACCAGCACCGGCCCGACCCCTCCCGAAGGAGGTACGTACTATCACTGATGGGGTAACTCGACCTCCGCTATTACTATACCCCCAGGGGAAGCGAGAACCCGCTTACTTATTCGGCTGGTTCTCATCCTTGAACTCGCCGTGTACATCAGAGGTAAACTATCTTGAGTAAGAGTTTTAATATTTTAGAGGAGAGCCGAAAGTAGGTTCAAAGCGTAATTAATTGTACGTAAGTATCCATGTAAGTATTGCAATGCGTAATTAATTGTACGTAAGTATCCATGTAAGCATTGCAATGCGTAATTTATTGTACGTAAGTATCCATGTAAGCATTGCAATGCATAATTTATTGTACGTAAGTATCCATGTAAACATTGCAATGCGTAATTAATTGTACGTAAGTATCCATGTAAGTATTGCAATGCGTACTTAATTGTACGTAAGTATCCATGTAAGTATTGCAATGCGTAATTTATTGTACGTAAGTATCCATGTAAGCATTGCAATGCGTAATTAATTGTACGTAAATATCCATGTAAGCATTGCAATGCGTAATTTATTGTACGTAAGTATCCATGTAAGTATTGCAATGCGTAATTAATTGTACGTAAGTATCCATGTAAGCATTGCAATGCGTAATTAATTGTACGTAAATATCCATGTAAGCATTCAATGCGTAATTTATTGTACGTAAGTATCCATCTAAGTATTGCAATGCGTAAATTATTTTTTAAGAACAGTTATCTATCGTTCTTTTCGACTTCCAGCAACGACACTGAGCCCGCCTAAGATGCGGTGGGGACAATTCAAATACGGCAGAAACATCAAAATCAGCAAAATTGGACTTGAGATAATTTACCTGTCAGGTACAGATATAATATCAAAATATCTGCATTAAATGGTAATTATAATCCGGTATGAATTTAAACCAATTCGCATGAATTGTGCACATTAGCTTGAAAAATTATTTCTTACACTTGTGAAATTCAATAAAATGTACCCCTTACCAACCAGTGTACCCTGAGCTCAGTTCGTACTCCAAATGGCATTTTTACACTTTTAATCTAAAATGAAAACATTCATGGACATTATAGCTCGATGCAAAAATAGCCGGTAATCCATTAACATTTGAAGTATTCTGTGGATTTTTAGTTGAATCAATACGATACATTCGATCAATACAATACATTCCCACAACAGAAGGGGTAATCTAATTAGACAGGATGAATACTACACTGTTAATGGGTATTGGCTTTGTATTCAATATTGCGTAAATTATTCATTCCATACATCAGAGAAGCCTTCGTTTGTTAAAAAAAGGAAACTTAATTTACCTATCTCGAAAAACTCTGTATCTCGATATTTTATAATCCCCTGGCTCGAAGTAGTTGATTGCAGTTGGGTAGTGCACATATACCTCCGGGGAAAATGCTGAGCTAAAGTATTGCTAAATACTTGTCCGACAATACAGTTAAGCGAGAGGTATATATGTACTACCCAACTGTTGTCAATGTACTTCATGCCAATAATCGCTTCTCCGAAGTTTTTCTCTAAAGCTGGGCATTCACCAGAAAGAAAAGCTAAGCCATTTGTCCTAACTAGTTTGTATTCCACTCATTTTATTCGAAAGATTAGGCAAAGCATTCATGGATGTTCCAAAGTTTATTTTGAGACAAGGTTCAAAGTCGCAGAATTCTTCCCACCCACTCTCCTCTTTCCCTACCAGGAGGATTTCGAGTTTCATTTCTAGCATCGACGCGAGGTCCCAATGTAGGCAGATCCTTTGTTTTGCCGCTACCCTCTCATCGAGGTCTCGAATTGGAATCGGCGGGTGAAGTTTTGGATTTTGAGCTCGTTGGAATTCCACCACTTCCAATCATTTGCTCCAAATTTCATAGGTTTTCGACCTTGATGATTGGTTTTTCCTTCCCGTGTTTCAAAAATTCCAAAATGGACCAACGGTGAATGGCCCGTTTAATGGTGAAGTTGTTTCGCTAATTCTTCCCTTTTCAGATTTGTGTCGGTTCGGTCGGTTGATACCTGTCCAACACAAATCAACATCGGGCCTTAATGGTACAACTGTAGCACCAGCTCATATGCTGGGGGGGAGGTAATATATTGGTATTGGCATTTGTGCGGCCTCTAAGAAAAAGGTTAAAATTTAAAACCGCTTTTTTTAAGTGAAAATTCCTAATTTAATATACTTTTCCTCAAAATAAAAATCGCTCTGTCGAAATGATTTAAAATTTCGTGAACATCCTGAAGCTCACCCGGTGGAAACGGCTAATCTCGTCCTCGAGGGATTTTGGTAATGGCTTGTGGGTTTTTGTGAAATTCATCCGTACCTCGATTGACTGAGTTCCTCCTTGTTGGTTACAGTGCAGAAGTTCCTTGCTTTAAGGAAAAAGTCATCAGCTACGAAAGATTTAATTGGGTTTTTTTGGGGATTTTCAGCAACAAAGGCTATTATCCCCTATTCATTGCATAGTTCTTTTCAATCCGTAATAAAAAAAAGAGATGAAAATTGCCATCAAAAGACGGGCTAAAATTATTGCCGATCTGATTCGGTCAAGAGAGAAAAAAAAATGGCACCCTCCTAGAAAGTCCTCCATATTCTTTACAGCTATGGAAGAGTTTTCTGGTTTGTTTATTTTGGATTAACAGACCGTTTTCCGGTAACCCTCCGATTTTAAACAATCGCCAAATCCATTTGGAAACTGTATCAAGCGCCAAGTTCTAGTCAGTTCTTTCTTTAGTACACAAAGCGTTGAATTCCGTGTTCTTTGAGTTTGTGGAATCCTTTCTTTTTAAGTCGGTTTAAAAAAGCTCTTAAAGCATTTAAATTATAAATGGAACTATTGGAATTAGCTAAATCGTTTGGTAAATAATTTAACCGTCGGTGATTATCTAAATCGTATGATTAAAAGTTTAACCGCCAAACAAACCTTGGAAGTCGCCAAAAAGAGCGATAAAGAATAATTATTGCAACTTTTCCACAAAATTAGGCTCTTATTTTAAGTAAATATTGAGCGCTACAACAATAGGAACATTAAATTTAATATTTCCAAAGTATTCTTAAGGTATAACATTAAAAACTCAACTGTAAACATTAATTAATATTTTCAAACAGAGTGTTGAAATTTTGAAGATTCCCATTGACTTAACAATATCACCGGAAGTTGGTGTGCCCGTCTACTTTACCGCAAATAAACAAAACAGAAAACTCGTCCATACTTGACTCAGCTAACCAGTTAAATTCGAACATTTTAAGAATTGCTAGTCGTTTTCTCCTTGTCTAAAAGAAAACCACAGTTTTTAAGCTCCAATTCTGATCAAACCGAATTTTGCACGTAACAACCATAATGGATGGTTGTAAGATACGGGTAGATCGGCCCAATCTGGGACATAATAAGAATCATGACATTTGCGTATTCTTTTAAATACAGTGGCCATAAAATAAAGTAAGGTGTTCTGATGACTCTAGAGAGTAATACTATTGGGCAAAATGCAATAAAATTCGGTATGCGTGTACGGTTGAAAAGTAAAATGGTTTTCGATATTCGATGGGTGAAAAAAATAATTTAGCACCTAAACTTCCCTTCGGAGAAATTTTGGCGCCAGAAGAGTAATATGAAAGATAAACGAAAGAATAATAGGAAAATCATGTCTTCTTAACAATACGCAACACATTTTATTGCTAATTAAGAATGCGGTTCTAAATGACTATCGTTCTGATACTCCAGCAACTACACGCTGCATATGAAAAACGAGATTTTTCCTGATACTTCGTAACACAGCAGATCTATTTCTCTGTCTTATAATGTTATTTGGAGTTGCCACAAGTTTTAACATGATAACATTGATAGACAGGGATTCTACCTCTAAATTTCGTCATGCGTCATACGTTAAGAAAACGTATATTTCTTCATAGATTTAAATTATTAATCAAAAGAAGGTAAATGAACACATAAAGATGAAGCTAATGAAATATAGAAAATGAGGGGGCATGATCTGAGTTTTCGCACCCAGTCGTAATGGCTTAACAAGTATAATTGCCGCCCGGAACATGAAATTATATTTTTGCATATTTGGCTCTTAAAAAGTGACATTAAAACGCTTGAATATTTTGCCTCCTAATACCAGAACCCCGGGAAAGCTATACCCCACTTGGATCCCGGTCGCTACGACATTGAGTTACTCTCTTTCTGAAAACGGGACATTTTAGTGTCTTGAGGCTCCTCTTGGGGACAACGGGACAGACTACCTAAAAGCGGGACATTCCCGTTCGAAACGGGACGTATGGTTACTTTAGTCATACATAATGTAAAGAATCGTTCAAAACACTCTACGTGGCAGACAGTTAGACCCACAGAGAAAGAGTCCGTTAGACCTAGAGCTAGGGACGTATGGTCACTTTAGCTATACGTGATGTAAAGAATCGTTCATAACACTCTACATGGCAGTCAGTTAGACCTAGAGCTAGAGACGTATGATCACTTTAGCCATACGTGATGTAAAGAATCGTTCAAAACACTCTAAATGGCAATCAGTTAGACCTAGAGCTAGAGACGTATGGTCACTTTAGCCGTACGTGATGTAAAGAATCGTTCAAAACACTCTAAATGGCAGTCAGTTAGACCTAGAGCTAGAGACGTATGGTCACTTTAGCCATATGTGATGACCGTTAGACCTAGAGCTACCAAATTTGGCAGGTAGTTAATTCTTGAGCAATAAGTGTTCAAAAAGAAATGGATTTCAAAGTTTTAATTAAGTTTTCAATTAAAAGTAAATCGAAATGTTAACGTTTTCCCGCAATAATTTTGGAGCGTATTATCGTACAAAACCCACTTTTACACCACTTTAAAATTTAAAAAAATTAAAAATTAGCTTTTTGGTGCTATCATTTTTATTTCCGTACATTTTTTTTCTCTAAGTTTAATGAATTTAAAAAAATATTTTTAAGTTTATTTTACAAGACTTCTTTTCATTGTTTTAGTTATTGCGTTTGCACACGAGCGCTTTACGACAATAACAAATAATTTTTTTGTGTGCACGTTATCGTTGCTGTATAATTAAGTGTAAGTTTTTAAAAATAATATTAATCTATATGAAAAATAACTTGAAAATCAAATACACATTACTGAACAAAGAAAAAATTATATTTTAACAAAGCAAAAATTGTTTTTTTAGCATGATGCTTTTCGGTTGAAATTCTTTCTGTAAATTGTGATATGTAAAAACCGTTGCTTCCAATTTTAAATCGCTTTTAATGAAGTAAGGAATTATATTTTTATGTTGTTTGAGTCAATAAAAGTATCGTTGAAAAATTACGAAGTCTACATTTTTATACTGTTTAGCAACGGAATTCCGAGACTACCACTTTTGGACGATTTTACACCGGAAAGGGATGTCAGGCAATGAGTCATATGAGCGTATTTCCGGAGTTTTTTGTTAGATCACGCTCAGTAAAATGTAAACATCACCCTTCTATTCTTCACGTTCCCCCTATTTTGATGAAAATAACTCTGCCCGACGCATGCGCAATAGCACGAAGGGTTTCCGAATCCGTTGCTATACAATACTGTCGACCGGCCCTATTAGTAATATTAAGTAAAATATTCTTGACACTATAAGATTTTAAACAAAAAAATCTCCATTCTTCAAATACTAAAACGGATTTATTTGATAACGGTTAAGAAGTTGGCTATTGAGCAACGGCTAGAGTAGAGACCCTGTATAAATGCTGCCTGTTTGAAACTTGCGCAATTGCAGTTTAACCCTTAGCTTTTAAGTATTTTCCATAATACTGAAAATTGTTGTAAAGTTTGGCGAAAAATTGACGAATATGGCGATTGATTTACACATTTCTACACCCTTGATCAAAGCATTTCTGCGCCCTCTAGCAAAAAATGTAATGTATTATTTTAAATTTAATATGCATTAGTTTATTTTTGAAGCATATAAGCATTTATTACCATGCAATCTTTGAATCGCATTATATTTTTTATTCAAAATGACACTATTTATGAAATAACACAACATTAACACCCACAAGGAAGTGCAAGGGCAGGAGACCAAAAGATCTACTGAAGACAAAAGAATGTGTGGTTCAATATATTTAATGTCACTAATGTGAATTGAAAAAAAACAGCATTTTATATGGCCTTTTCAAAATAATACAGAAAAATTTGTAAATATTGGGTTTAAGTCCCCCTTGAGGGTTACGCCCTAGCCCTATTAGCACAAAATGCCCTACAATATTCATACGATATCTTTACGATGTTGTGGGGCATTCAGAATATCGTAGCAACGTCGTGGAGATATCGAAATATATCTTGTGCTAATAGGGAGTCCACGGCCTAGGTTGGTCCTATGTGAAATCTGCCCCTGATCTTTCGAGACGAAAAATTAATTAATCTATGATATAAAACAGAAAATACATGTGTCTGTCGGTTCATCTGTCGGTCACAAGAACTCCTCCTAAACGGTGAACGGTATCGCTATGAAAGTTGCACACGACATTCTAGAGAGCATTTCTAGGCCAACTGTGCTATTTTCAACTTTCAGAACTAATTAGTTCTTAAGACATTTAATTAAATAACGAAAATTAAGCTACTGTTAGACGTTTTTCGCTAATAACTTCTGAAATACTTATGGTACGAAAATTTTTACATCACCTTAAAGAGCAAAAAATTATCTTTTTAATGATAACAATTTAATTGGTGTACAATTTTTTCTTTAATTGTAATTAAGGTTTCAAAATTTATTTTAAACTCAAATTCTAACAATGCTTTTATTGTTATAAAATCAAATGTATTGTTTCATTAAATCCTTTATTCACGCGCTTTTAACACTCTAAAGCTAAGAAAACATTGCCTTTTTTTGAAGGTAGACTTCTTACTTTCGCTGTTATTTTGTAGCATGCACTTAACTTCTTTTTTTATTTCGTAGCTTTTAACATGCACTGAAACATCCAATGACGTTAGTTTAGTTTAAAAATAAACATTTTTTTTTTCGAATTTACCCGCATTTTCATTCAAGCCAAACTGCTATAAGATGATAAAAAGGCTATATTTGAAAGTTTTTATTCAACAAGAAAGGATTCAAAGAAGATTTACGTTTGTTGGTGAAAGATAGTGACAAAATTTGTAGGGAAAAAAAGAAAGAAAAAAGAGGAGGCCGTTATATGTAAAAGTATGGATCCCGAGCAACGCCGGGTTTTCAGCTAGTTAATAGATAAAAATGAAAGCCGAAAAAAGGTGTTCTGTCCTCGAATTTTTCGTTTACTTAATTAATAACGCACATTTCTGCTAAGTTTCGTAGTATAGTGAAGAAAATCAAGTATGCATTTTGGACCCTTTCCCGTTATGTTCAAAATCTCGTTCACATCGTCAATTTTAGTTTCAAGACCACAAATCAAATTTCGTTTGTGTAGCTTGTTGCGTTTTTGACTTATTGAGTTTACATTACAAGAATAGACAGGCCAACAGACAATTCATCCGTCAGTGGATTTGTTCCAAAATTTGATGCGGATC
>BGPR01004483.1:26314-54959 GCA_013235015.1 Araneus ventricosus | reverse complement strand
CGTCAGTGGATTTGTTCCAAAATTTGATGCGGATCTACAATTCTGGTAATAAAATGACGGGCCAAATTTTGATTGCGTTTTTGACTTATTGAGTTTACATTACAAGAATAGACAGGCCAACAGACAATTCACCCGTCAGTGGATTTGTTCCAAAATTCGATGCGGATCTACAATTCTGGTCATAAAATGACGGGCCAAATTTTGATTGCGTTTTTGACTTATTGAGTTTACATGCACATTGGCTGACGTCAGGATTTCGTAAAAAATTTTATAAAAATCTACCAATTTGTTATAAAAACCGCATATCAAATTTCAGTCGTCTAGTGCAGAGGTTTGCAACCTGTGGTACGGGGGTTACGCGAACTCAAAATCGGTAATGACGGACGCAAGAAAACATAATGGATTAAAAATGTTACAGAATTTTGTTTCCCCACGTTCTTGTGAAAAGTAAAAGTCATAAACCTACTCTCAAAATAAGTAAAAAATTATTTGTAAAAGTATAATTTTTAGCTCTCCTTATAAATTAATCGAAGTTATTACAATACCGATTTCATCTTTTTTGACGCTGAACTAGTACTATTGTAAAAATGGAAAAAAATGTAAAAGCAAAAATAAATCCTGCAAATATTATAAACTAGCAGGACGCGCACGGCGATGCCCGTGGAATCAGGACTTTAACAACATGAAAAAAAACCCGCCCACAATGACATGAAAAAGTTTTGAAAACAAAATCAAAGCAAAAGATACACATTATTTGATTTTCCTGCTTATTTTTTTTTTTCGCGCTACAGTACAGAGTACGTTAATCCAAAACAATATTAAAAAATTGCAACGTGAAAATGATTATTATACTTCAAGTAAAATATGTGAGACTTAAACACGTTAAGACACTGCCGAACGCACGGCGTTGCCCGTGGAATTAGGACTTGAACAAAATGAAAAAAAAACGCCCACAATGACATGAAAAAGTTTTGAAAACAAAATCAAAACAAAAGATACACATTTTTTGATTTTCCTGCTTATTTTTTTTTTCGCGCTACAGTACAGAGTACGTTAATCCAAAACAATATTACAAAATTGGAACGTGAAAATGATTATTATACAGCAAGCAAAATATAAATCAAATCCGAAAATAATAATCGAAGTAATTCATTCAGGCGAAGGTCGTGACGTATCCTGCGCGTCCGCCAATAACTCTCAACGGTCCAGAAAAAAATTAATTTAAATAAAACGGGAAAAGATATTTTAACCGTTCTTGTTTTAAATCCGACAGAACCGTTCTAGTTATAAGCTGAAAAAAAATTTAAAATAATTATGTTATTAGAAAGTAGGATGCAACGAATTTAAAAACAAAACTAACATTTAGATGGCAAAACTGACTATTTTTTAAAAAATTCTCAAAATTCAGTAAATTACGTTAGAAATTCAAAACTAAACTTCATTAGAACGGAAATCGCGTGTTCTTTCCGATGGACTATCTATTTTTGTCGTACAATTATTCGAAACCATTCTATTGAGAAATTAGTGCGAAAAATCAACCAAAACAACACAAGACATTAAATAAAAAAAATTCTAGATTAAAATTTAAAATTTCGGCTTCGAGGTGCATTCAGTCACCATTACGACTACCTGTGTGCCAAATTTCATGGCTGTAAGTGCGATAGATTCGTCTGGACATCGCAGACAAACACACTCACACAAACATTGCCTTTTATAAGTATAGATTCCTGTCATTTGACTCTTAAACTTACCTAGGCCCTTAATTCTTTGCATAGACGGTTGGTTTGAGGGGGTTATGACAGTAGGGGGTGCGCGAAAATAAAAGGACTAATCAAGGGGTACGCGAGGGAAAAAAAGTTGGGAATCCTGGTGTAGTGTGTTGCGTTGTTGAATTATCCTGTTCATAGACCATCCAACAGATAGATATAGTTCAAAAGTATTGGGTTTTTTCTGGACTAAGAGAGGTCTGAACTTTGAAATTTATAAAATCTCAGTTTGGAAATATTTGAAAATTGCTATTGTTTTTCATCGTATACTTCGCATACGAGAAAGAAAAAAAGTGTAAGAATTATATGGCATAAAAAAACTCAAGATCTATTATTTTAGTGTTATAATGATGTCATATACCTACATTTTTTGTTCTAGAAAATAATCTTCTCTTTTTTTTATGTGATTAGCCCCCGCTCTCACCAGAAGTTAATCTTATCGGAATCCTTATAAACGAAAGTACCGCTGAGGCCGTACAAATGCTTCAGAGCTTTACTAGCTCCAGAATGTCGCGGATTGCGTCAAACGAAACTGTTTCCCAACTTCCAAGAAGGAAGATTTCTTTCTTCTTTTTCTTTTTGTCAAAATGTTCTGTGAAGACACAATGTTGCAACGTACACGGTTGTTATATTTAATGTATCCCCGCTCAGAGAGCTGAAACGAAAAAAAAAACCGTCGTTGTAAGATTGATTCCCGCCGGTGTGCCTTCAGAAAATGGGGACACTAATGACGCAGGAAAGGAAAAAAATTAGAAATAAAAGATAAAAGTGACAGTTTTTTATCGTTTTTAATCGTTTACGAAGTACAGTATAAGCGCGATTATCTGACCCTGTATCAACCGAGGTCTCTGTCAACCGAGCGGTTGCTAGACAGTAGAACCTCGACTGGAATTCAAACTACTAATTGAGGTTGACCTCTATTGGGATTATCCAGAAGGTTCGGTAAACTACTCTTAATATACCGAATGCAGCAGAGTATTGACTTTGGATACTTTGTGATAGAGTGCGGAAAGAGATTGCTGCGTTTTGCACCGAAGACCAGGTTTAGTTCCTTCCGTCGAAAGAAGATAACTCATTTTGTTCCTACTAATTAATACGGTGTTGTATTCATTCTTAAATACCAATTCAAATGTTTCTATTAAAATAGGAATAAACATCAACTTTGCTTCTGATTCCTAATCGTTATTTCCCTTCATTTTTTAATAAAAAATTTTCAGAAATTAAAAAGAGATGTTCGGTTTATCAGAAATTTCGGATCTCTGGGGTTCGGATTCCCGAAGTTCTACTGTAGTTAAACTGTGTTTTCCATTTGTTTTTAATAGAGTAAATGAATTTTTCAGAAAAGGGTCTCAAAGTTAACACTGGAGCTGATTTTCACGATTCAAAGGCACGTAAAGTGTCGTTTGTCGGGAGGTGTTCTTTTATTACTCAAGATGGTATGCAGAGAATAAAATAAAAATGCAGTGAAGCACTTCGATGGCGATATGAGCACCTTCCATGCAGCTTCATGAAAAAGAGGCACTGTAAATGTGTCAAACACTTTCGTGTTGCCAAGCAGGGGAAAATATTCTAAAAGAATCTTTGAGAAAATGCAAAAGAAACAGCGGAAATCAGTAATATCCGCGAATCTTCTTATCAAAACTGTTTCAAAACGTACATGTAAGAAGTTTGATAACTTTTAAAAGAGTTTGTTAAAATGTTAATACTTGGTAATACTTTCGAACTTCTTTTTGTAATTTCAAATAAACAATTTTGGAAAACCTTGTCTTAAGGAAAGGAGACATGATTTTAAATTTAGTTTCTATTAACCAAGTTTTCGGGTTTGATTGATACTTGATTGTTATACTTGCTGTAACTTGGACTGTCTGTCCTTATTGTTACCTGTGGGGCCCTAGGGTGCCCTTATATTGGGTGGGCTGCTTCTCAGCGGCCTTTTTTGTCATCCGCATGGCTTCGGCTTGGGCGGAGTGTGCATGCTTGCAAGCTAGACATATGTATGTAAAATCTTCAAATTTTGGGCGTTGGTAGAGGCATTGCGAGAATATTTCACAGACGATTAACGTAATATTTTCTTTACTGAAGTATCGCAAAGATGTTCAAATCATTTTAGATAATATTTACGAGTCCCCGCCATGATCATACTGACGAACAACACCGGCCGTGTGTCACTGGACAGTTACAGACAGAGCAAAGGGGCAGTTAACAATGCGCAGAAAGGTTATATAGTGGAAGAAGGGGATTTTCCCGAAGAACTGGTGACTCGAAATGAAAGTGTGCTTAGTACGATGGAAGTGGAAGTAATTAAAAATGAAGTATCAATTAAAATAATTACAGAAAGTTAAAAAAATTAAAATATTACATGTATTTAACCGAGTTTTCGGTTACCCGAGGTGATTATGTCCTCAATCAGCTCAAATAATCTAGGTTCTATTGTACAAAAGTTTCTCGTATAGAAAGAGAAACTATTGTAATTTTCAAAAAGCTTGATCGTCAGTCTTGGGATTTTGATGGATGCCCAAAGTTTTAGATCATCCTAAATCCGATAAAACCATTTTGAAAAGTATGATTGTCGGTCTGTCTGTCTACTGATTTGTCTGTTAACCCACAACTCAAAAATGGAACGAAGGGACGGTTGAATTTGGTATGCAAATTGTGCACCTGAATCGTAGATTTGTGGGGAATTTTCGTACTAAGCCCGTCTACGGGAAATCTGTCTGTACGCGCGCATAAGAACACTACAACGCTAGGAGCTATATGGATGAAATTTAGTTTGTTGTCCACCAAATTCAGATCTGTAACAGATTTTGGACGCAATCGATCAAAGGGAATTGGTCCAAAATGCATGCCCGATTCTCCTCACTGTACGATAAAGTTCAACACAAGACGCGCCATACTGTGGAAATATAAAAGGAAGTCGAGGGGAGTTCTAAAGTAACCAACTCCTTTTTATTACTTTAGAACTGTTGCATTTTATGTATTAATTTAATTGACGTTTGGTTGTTTATGACAATTATTAGTATCTGTTACTCTCCTGCACTGCTTACAATTAGCAGTTAATGTGCATTACAACTGTGACTGAATCATTATGTGGCGAAGATTGAATTGTGTTTATATTAGGGATTTTTCTCATTCTTAATTTGTGTTGTGTAGTTGCAAAAGTGGCCAGCTCCATTTTTTTTCATAAATGCGTTTCTTCAAAGGTTTTAAGTCTAGATGATCTCTTCTTCCATTTGACAACCCCAAAATGTTTAAACCTTGGCCCTATCCATGTTTAAAATGCGCCCGAAAATCAAGGTATGCTGCAGAACTGGCCATCTCCACTAATGGATACGGATTCAAAACTAGCCATCTACAAATCCGCCAGGCAGAGCAGCGGTAGTTTCGTGACACTTTACCAAACGCAGACTTAGAACTGATAATGTGGACACAGCGATAATTTCCAGTTTGTTTTTTCTGAATTATTGCACTTTTGAACAAGATGAAGAAAAATGTTGAACCTATCCTCATCAGATACGGTATTGTAAAAGAGATCCGTTTGGGTTGAAGCGAGAGTTGGCAAAGCAGCAACAGGTTCCATTCATTATAATTCATTTATTTATGTATAAAAGTGAATGTGGAAGACGACTATAAGACGGGAGGGGCGTAAAGCCCACAGAAATGTCCGTTGTGCCTTCAGAAAAGAGAGGGGAGACCGAAGATCAGCAGCATTTCAACCAAAAAAAGAACACTGTGATCTCTTTCATAAATACGTTCAAGTGCACGGAAATTAAATACTGTCGGGTGAGTGAGTGAGTTTGGGTTTTATGGCGCAAGGGCCAGGTTTGACCATGCTGGACCATTCACCACTGTCGGATTAAGACTCAAGTGAGAAATAATAGTATTTACTATATAACTACTATTATTATAGTGAGACCCTGGAGAAGATGTGGCCATGAGAATCTGATTTTTTTTTATGATTGAATCTATTATTTTACGGGATACTTCCTTATTTCAATAATATTTTGTCTCCTATTTTCTATACAATTTGGCGTATTTATTGAGATTTCAGATTGTTGCAAAAATGTTCATATCCAAACCGAGCTGTAAAACTAGCCATCTCCAAAACAATACCTTAAATAACTCCCCCCTCCCCATCTTCATGCCAAATTGTCATAAATTGCATACTGCATCACACTGCTCAAATGCATCGAATGCCATGCAGTATTTTTTAAAATCTGATTTTGGCTGGACGTGACAGAAAATCCACTTTTCTGAAGAATTTTCTGTTTTAGAGATGGTTAGTTTTGCAGCTACACGACTCATTTATCGCTCCTTCTTCGAACTTTTTGCATCATTCATTTTTTTAGTGCTCAGAAATGCATGCCAACGAAATTTGGCGTTCTCATCATCGCTAGTTACTTTCTCGTATACGAAGTATACAAAGAGAAAGTATTGTAATCGTCAAAAAATTCGAACTCGAGATTTTGACGAATCTCCACGTTTTAGACCTTCCTGAGTCCGAAAAACACAATTTTGGAATTATGTCTGTCTGTGTGTGTGTCTGTGTGTGTGTCTGTGTGTGTGTCTGTGTGTGTGTCTGTGAACACGATAACTCGAAAACTATTAGAGCTACGGGGATGAAATTTGGTATGTGGTCTTTAAACATAATTTGTAGGTTTCTATCAAATTTTGGACAAAATCCACAACGGAAGTCTGTCTGTCTGTATGTTCGGGGTCATGCGAACGCTATAACTCAAAAACTTGAAAAGCCAGATGGATAAAATTTTATACACAGTTTTATCGTCATGAATGTAGGTCCGTATAAAATTTTGGGCCAAATCCGTCAAAGGGTTGACTGTCTGTCGGTCTGTATAATAGCATACTTGTTCAGTTTTGAAACTAACTCCCTGCGCATGCCTGCTAGTGGCAATGCCTGTGCAAGGAAGGGACGCTCCGAAACTTGGCAGTTTGCCAAAAACAAATTCTGGAGTGATTTTGTAAGGAAGCAAACATTTAGGGAGTCTCGCCAGGTCCTGTTGCGCAAAAGAATGAGCAGAGGATTTGAATTTGGTTTGATCCTTCAAACCACGCGTGGTTCCAACTTTGGTTTACTTGCGACGGAAGTTTATTTGACGTCTTTTATTATTCTAGTTTTCTCTACATGTATTAGGAGTATACGAGAAAGTTTAGGGGAGACCACTCCCGCTGGTTTTTCCTCTACAATGTATTTATAATACTAGGGAATGGTTTAATTCTAACTAATCTGCCTTATATAGATCAGTTTGCTGTTAATATGGAATTGGTGACAGCAAAACATAGTTTGTCAGAAGCTGCGATAAATAGGTATAAAACGCCTGTGATTCAAATAATTAAATAAATTATCAGAAGAAAATAATCACTTTATCTTTGGAACTTATATTTTATCTCTGTATGAAATCTTAAATATGCTTTTTTATAATACATTTTTTTAAAAAATATTTTCTGGAAATTTATCATCAAAGATTTTGTTAGGACTCATTACCAAATTCATTATTAATTTTTATGATAAATCTTATTAGTAAGATCAATATTAGGCTTTATATTAAGTCTAAATTTTATAATTATGTGCATTAAAAGTAAAAACATCTGCAGCGAAAATAACACTGTAAAAAATCTAATAAAGCGAAAAATTTCTTAAATGCATTTTGTTTTTATAGGAGAAAGAGAACCAAATAATAAATAGAAAATTTTTCATGACAAACATTAAAAAAATTCTCTTTTATTATTAAAATCTAGCAATAGATAGTATTCAGAATGCCTATAGAAGATTAGAACTCCAATTGATACATTTCAGCCCTATTTCCATTCCCTATGTATTAGACTTTAAGCACTGAGCATTAAATTAGATTGGGCATTCAATTCAAATGCGTGTCATTTTCAATCTGGAACTATTTTTCTAGAAGAGAAAATCCTGCTTGTTCCGGCTAATCCGGGATGTCTGGTCAGTTTATAATAAAAGTTGGAAAATTGAATTTACTTTTGTTTAAGATTAAATATTTCAGTTGAATTTTTTACAAATTAGTTTTGATTTTTTAAAAAATTGAGTTATTTAGTTAAAAGTAAAATCCCAGATATATATAAATGGGAATGTTTAACTCAAATCTGGGACAAACAGTCGAAACTCGAGAATATCATAGCTAATACGGGGACGTCTTATTTTGCCTTAGTTATACTAAAGTTCAGGGCCGGTACATGGGTACATAGCCCCTAGGACGCCTAGGACGCCTAGGGTTGACTAATGGTTAAACCAGCCTTCCTGTAGTTCATTTTTCTGAAATTCACTGTTACTGTTACCTCATACAGCTAATGAATGCAACATCTTGAATATCAAAGTAATTAACAATTTTTAAAATTCTCAAAGAATACCAGAAACTATAAAGGGTTTCTTTCGCGATTGTAAGACAGCGAAGACGTTGTGAAAAAAACCCCAGAACTTTCGGAAAGCACGCATTCCGGTTCTCGCACCTACAATGCACTATCAGTCGCGCACGTCTACATTTAGAAATTCCCTTGACGCAGTTTCTGAAAGCGCCAACCCGAATTTAGAGTGTGGGAGTTTTCTATTATCTACATAACCTTTAACAGCATGCGGTGGATATAAATATATGGGTCAAGTTGCACGAAATCTCGATGAAAACTGAATTCGCGTACCGATTTCTATGCAAAACTGCCGCTTTAGCAAGTAGTGAGATCAAGGCCTTGACAGTCACCTGCTGGCTCACGTGAAACGAATTCGTAAGCTGGCTTTCCTCTCAGAAAAAGACTAATATACATTGTAGTATTTCTTGGTTTGGCCTTTCCTTCAAGTTGGCCTACTAGAATCACGCGCATTGAATATTACAGAGTTCTTGAACCAGAGAGAGAGAGAGTTGGTGCTTTTATGACTTGGTATAAAGCAAATGAAAATCCTGAAAATGCCAGACAATTTGATGATTTATTATAGTGATTGATTGATATAGGCTATCTGATTTCATTTGCATTCATTTCATGGTGTTGCTATGGTACTAAGGAGTAATGAAAGAATTCTATTGAATTAAACATATTTTTTTCCTAAATATATTTTATCACACAGAATATTCAGTATTGCCGTATAAAACTACATTGTGCTCAAGTATATCAATTATTCTTAGCCCCTTAAGGATCGCATATTTTTTCTATCTAATAAGATGACCCCTCATGTTTTGGAAAGGGGCTGTCATTTTCATTCATCTAAGAGTACTATACTTAAGATGCTTATGGATCCTACGTAATTTTTGTGTCAAATTATAAAGCTAATTAATGATTTAATTTTAGTTTATAAGTCTAAAAATGCGATAAATCGATGCACGTCAATAAGATTGACGCGACCATTAAGGGGTTAAACACGTTAGAATCAATAATCAGGACTATTAAATTGGACATAGCAATAAGCCAAAGATCTCGCTCCAATTTGCTGGTTTGAGTTATTTATGACATTAAGGATTGTGTTCGACTGTTTTTCCCTACCATCCATTTCTGGAACTTTTCTCATCATCCGTTTTCAAACGGTCTGAAATACCTGCTGTTATGGCCCTACACGGCCTAACTGCTCATAATGTTAATTAGGCCCTCTAGCGGTGTTGTGTGTTCGCTATATCAGTGTGAGTGAACCTGACTGTGATCAGCATACGTCGTGTGAGGATCTCTTGAGCTATTAAGTTTGCCCTGGCCACAGAGATTTAGGTTTAGTAATAATAAAAACCAGTATATACAATCCACTGCCTCGTCTTTAGTTTTGATTAGTAATGACCACGTCCCCTTCACACTCCGTAACACTTACTACTGGGATTTAATGCTTTGAAGACCACTGTTTTTTCAATTTATTGTATACGAAGCATACAAAGAGAAAGAATTGCAAATGTCAAAGGATTCCAATTCGCGATTTTGACGAATGCCCACGTTTCAGAGTCCGAAAAGACCATTTCTGGAACTATGAATGCTTGTCTGAGAAGTCGATAACTCAAAAACGCAATGAGATTGAAAGATGAAATTTGGTATGTATTCCTTATACCAAAAATGTAGATTTCGGTTAAATTCTGGACGAAACCACTCTACATCGACGGGTTGACTACAATGGTCTACACTACATTTTGTGTCCTTTAGGAGGTAAATATGCGAACTCCCAACGGTTTTGACGTTCTAAAATAGAAATGAAATCCCTGAATTAGCTCAGGTTTGCAATATATGTTATTGAATAAAAGTACAAACACACATATGATGTTATACACTATACAGGCTACTTACAGCACAGCAACTGTCAAAATATTCTTCTAATTATGAAGAACGCAATGTTCCTGTTAAAAACACAATATCTTAATGTAATCTGCATATTTTAGTTACATGCAAGAGATTTTTTAGTGCCCTCTTTTTATGATTGTTCAAACGGTCCACACATGACGTTCCACCAGTAGTCTGCTAACTGTACTTACCTGGCATTGAGAATGCCTTGATCAAGTCGTCTGCTAACATTGACGGGCTTCATTTCCCTTGGTAGCAGTGGTGTAGTCGAAAAATAAGCAGTGCCCGAACGCTCTAACCTTGGTGACAAAAAATCGCTTTGTTTTAAAGACGTTTCCACAATTTTTTTCATTTTTATTTCTCGTAAAAAAAAAGCAGTTCCGGAATTACGTTCCGCCTCCACTACACCGCTGCTTGGTTGCGTCTCTCCATACCAGAGATATTCTGATAGAAGCATTTGCCATACTCATCGCTTACAGAACCACAGTCGTCAGCGAAAAAAATAATTGAGATGATGTAAAAAAATGTATTTTTAAAGACCAAATTTTTATGGAGCATTTCTTTCCTTTCAGCCACTGACGAAGAGTTGCTGCACAATGGTCACAAAATATTTGTAGAGCTCAAGCTTTATCCTGATTTTGGCAAGCTTTTAATATAAGTATAATCTGCAGGTGGTTCTTACAAGTGGAATGATATTTCGCTTTTCTGAAGCAAGCGTGCATTCTTCACAAATGTAACAAAAATTGTAGACATTATTCAGGAGGTACTGAGGTAACGGTATTCACTTTCAAGGTATTGAGTCCTAGATATGCTTACTAATTACTGGAGACAACAATCGGATAAATATTTCACACGTCTGCAATGTTTGATTTCACTATGATAACTGACGCGACTAGTGCAGACTGATGCAATCTCTGATAGGTATTGAAATTTGGCGGCCGATGCCCGAACTATACGAGGCTGATAGAAGAATTCCTTGACTGGCACAATGACTTGGAGCAGAAAGGAAAGCAAATTGTCATAAATATCACAAATATAAAAATACTGAAGTAAAATAAAAACATAGGATTATGTATAGATCAGTTGCCTAGCGACCGGAGGGACAAGGGGTATAGATGCCCCAAGTGCCAGTTTTATGGGCGACATGGAGTAAAACCTTAGTGCGTTTATGTCATTTTTAAAGCAAAATATGATAAGGGGCATAAAAATAATACCATGGTCCAGGAGCCATTTACGCTTGCTAAGCCACGGATGACTACTTGGGTGAAAGAGATCATATTATAAATGGCGCCATAGGTAATATGTGTCATAATGATTAGCGCCACAGTTCACTACGCAACCCACCATGTTGACAAACCGTTAATGCGTTTATGTCACTTTATCAAGTCAAATACGATAGGCAAACAAATACCATGCTTCGGGCGCCATTTACACATGATACGTCACTGATGTTGACGGGAGGTGAAAAAATCATGTTATGAACCTGACGCCACTTACCCTCGCTACGCCACTGACGTAGATAAAGTACATTTATTTCTGAAATTGTGAAAACTAGAGCTGGAAAAAAACTCCTTATTTCTAAATTCTTGTTCAGCAGCCTCGAATTAGTGATATTCGGCTATGTTTTGGTTTCTCAAGCTTTTTCAAAATAGACCAATTTATTTGTCGATCTCTTTAATCTTGAGTTTCTAAACGCGATAGCACAAAGCGTTATAAGCAGTTATATAGAAGAAGGAAGAAGTGCAAACTGCATATTCGATCCCTTTCAGTGTACTACGAAGCTAAACACAAAACGCTCCATATTGATTAAATATAAAAGTCTAGGAGAGAATACTTCCTCAGGTATTTCTCTCAACAATGCTATGAGTAGGGATACTTTAATTTTAACCATTCGGCACTGAAAGAAAACGTGCAATAGTTATGCTCCGAAGGTCACGGTACTTAACTAGTAAATATGTTTGTTTTCGCATCCCCATATTAAAAGAAAGAAGTCCTAACTTTTGTTTGCATGAATTGATTATGCCTCAAAATAGTCGTTGTTTGTTATTGTGACGGTGCTTGGTTATTTTAGTTTTGCTTACTTCCTAATTACTCCAGCAGACTTCTATATTCGTTATGAAGATCATGGCTAATTATGGGAATCGAACTGAAAAGAGTATTTTCACCTATCTTCAGTCGCGGTTTTAGAATAAATCACCTTATCACATCCAGAAAGCCGAAGAAAAAAGCAAATTCACACAGCAATGCCGGCATTCACCACTACACAGTGGACTTGTTACATTTAATGCGAATTAATCACCGTGTCCTCTTAAGCCTTGTCATGCTTGGACTTTTGTCTGGTAATCCTCTCTTCCGTGGTAATCTTGATATGATCTGTCAAACGATGTGTAGAAGATACTTCACGAGCTGTGGAAATTTTGTTACTTCGTCTGATTTGTTTACTTTGGAATGACGTAATCCAAACGGGCTGTCTTTCTAATTATAAAAACATTGGATGGCCGGTTTACGAGCATTATAGATACAGAGGTGATGTTCATTAACCGACCATACATTCATTAAGATATCTTTATCGGGATTCAGATCATTTATTCTGGTGATCCTAAGGTAAAGGAAAAAATTATAATTTCTTACTACATTTAGTTATGATTACTAGTCGCCTTTGGCGTCCAGATAGCTGGTCTTGTTTTTATTTTAATTTCAGATCCATAAATATAGTACCATGTTGCATGTGGTGCGAAAACTATTCTCATTTCCAACCCCGTAAAATTTCCTCGCAGCCCCTAGAGAGGGCACGACACCGGTTTTTGAGGAAAAGCCTTATTTTTTTGTTGTCAAATAAATTTCTTTGAATTTAGTGACCCACGGTTTGCGCAACGCCACACTAATTAAACAGTTTCCATCACCAACAATATGTATTTTACAATGTTCTTGAGCCGTCATGTTGATTGAAGAGCATACAGACCAAAAATATTGTGTTAAACTTGGTCGATAAATATGTAGCATTCTTATTGGTTAGTTATGCTTGCAAATATATTGGAGAAGTCGGTTCAGTTGTTGAGGCTTGGAGTCAAAGTTTTATGGAAAGTTCTCGGAAATGGAGGGTGGTGGGAAACAGAAGACCATTGATGATGTATCTAATGGTCATAAGCTTTCATATGAAAAAACGAAATTAACGAAATCAAGCCCAGTGGTTGGGGCTGGAGAACTTGTTCTTTGGTTTTGCCATTTTTTTTGAAAATACAGTAAATACAGTAAAGCACCCTTTATACGTTTCTCATTTATACGTCGTTTCATCACAGTCCCGATTCATTCGTATTCATTGCAATGATGAAGTACTACTTTGTTTCGATTATACGTTTCATTTATACGTCGTTTTACGTCAGTTCCTTGAAAGACGTATAAACGGTACTTTACTGTATATAGATTATTAATCCACCGGGATGGAATAGATAAGATAAGGTTTATATGGCTATATAAAACACTCACGGCTTAAAGAAGATTCCCAGATGGGGAGAGGGAATAAAAATAAAAAATAAAACATTTCACACACAAAATATTCTAAAAAAATTCTGCAAAGAATGTCTTCCTCAATCAGTGATGCCTTCTTTCATAACATTCGTGAGTCATGTCAGGGATCTTTTCTTTCGAACAATATTTCCGCACCAGGTCGATAGGTTTTCAGCACTGGGCTTTTTGAAATGAAAGATTTTTGTCACAGGCCAAGCAGTCTGTTGCGAAGTGGTATGGATCACCATTGTCTCTGCAGACGAATCGTGCAACATAATCAAACCTATGGCAGGGGTGGCGAACCTTTATGTATCAACGTGCCATTTTTTCTAAAAAATATGTTTAATGAGGTCATAGACGTGCCGTCAAATAGTACCGCCAATGCTTCATAGTGAACTTTGTGATCGGTGGCGTGCCCAAAATATTGTGTCGCGTGCCATTGGTTCGCCATCCCTGACCTATGGAGATAGGTTACAAAGGACACATATCCTGTGATGAAACGATAGATTTTCGAATTGAATGAGGAGCGGTTAACTAACTTGAAATGAGGACAGGAAAGTTCGACGTCCTGTTTCCGAAAGGTTCCATCTTTATAGTGTCGTGTTAAGAAAAACATATTCCTTCTCTTCGCCATTTTTTTTCTCCGAACGGAAATTTTACGGGATGTCATCCCTTTCCCCACTGGGTTTCTAGGAATTCGCGGGGGTGATTGACCATCTTAGCGTCGTCCGTTAAAAACTTCAAGAACTTTCTGGGGGGCTGAAGTCCCGGCTGTGTATCTTGACCAATGGTCGATCAGTTTGGGGACTTCGCGAAGAAATATTTTTGGGGTTGCTAGGCAGATTTGAGGGAGACGAGTGGAGTTCAGGATGTAGAACAGAAAGGTGAAAGTGAACGGGATTTTCGACCGGGGGCCTTCGGGCTTCCCACGGCCTGCGAGGAGTGAAAAGACGCCGTAAGATTAAAATGATTATATCGCTTGTGGACCGGAGGAGAATAAGTCTCGATTGGCTGTTCGACAGTCAAATTTGGCGCGTATGATATGAGAAGAAGCAATATCAGCGACATTCCGTGCAGCGATCAATTAATTAGTTAATTGCGCAGATCTGGTCAATAAAAAGAGTTTGCCATGAAACTGAAAGAATATTATGTGTCAAATAATAATTTTGACCGGAAATGCTGCGAAACCGGTAAAATTAATCTGCGAAAAACCGGAGTCCACGTGAAAAGAATGATTAATCATAACAGGTCTTCATGAAATTTTTTTAAGGTAATATTTAAGGAGATTGGTCATGATGTTAACACTACAACCATGAGTAGCCTGTCTGGCCGTGACCTTCGAGAGGTCACAGTGCACCCCAGAGTCTCTTTACCCAGCAGATGTGAACTTAAATTTTTAAGTAGTCCAGATGTTTAAGATTTTCCTGGCAACAGTTGAGATTGGCTGAAGAATCTCAATTTAGTAACTATAATACCTATCTCATGCGTGGTTTCATGTCCGCACAGTTCCTAATTTCTGTATGTTTAAACACTATGTACACTATGTTTAAACCCATAATATTATTCAGTTTGTTTGTTTTTTAATAGAGAGCTTAGCAAATCATTAACAAAATTCAAAGAACATATAACAAGTGTTATTGTAGGAAACTCGTTCCGGAAACTGTTCACTGATGTATAAAAAATATTTGCTGAGAAATGATAAGAAGTCGAGCACTTGTTTTGAAACTTTTATCGAAAAAATGTGTTAGGTACCCTGAAACGAGCGTTTTTGAACTTATTTCTGTCGGTCTGAGATCACAATAACGAAAAATAGGGAACGAGTTAGATTATTGAAACTTAGTATGCAGTTTTTACACCAATATTGTGGATTTATATCAAATCTTGCACTATATTCGTCTTAAGGAAGTCTGTCTGTCTGAACATCCACGTGCATGTGAACACGATGACTCAGACACGCAAGAAACTAGATAAATGAAATCTCGCACATGATTTTATTGTCAGAACTGCATATCTATTAAATTTCGAGCCAAATCAGTCAAAGGCTTACTGTCTGTCGATCTGTTCATTCGTGCGAACATGAAAGCCATCACTCAAAAACGCAACAAGCTAAATGTGTGAATTTGAGTAAATGATCATTATACCAATTTTATAGATATGTATAAAATTTTGGACCCAATCTATCAAAGGGAAGATATCCAAAATTAATAATCGATTTTCTTCACTATATTTCGAAGCTAAACACAAAATGCGGCGTATCGTTTAAGTATACGAAAATCGAGGAGACAACTGGTAATGTTTTGAATTCCAAGCCTAAACCATTTGGAGTTTGAGCTGATTCTGGCTTCAAATTCAGCAGTGGCGTAGCGACCAGAGGGCAAGGGGGATACGGATACCCAAACCACTAGTTTTAGGTGGCGCCAAGGAGTCCAAGCATTACTGTGTTGTTACCATTTTTACTTTCTCGTATACAAAGAGAAAGTATTGTAGTCATCAAAAAATTCGAAATCGAGATTTTGACGAATCTCCACGTTTTAGACCTCCCGGAGTCCGAAAAACACAATTTTGGAATTATCTCTGTCTGTGAATACGATAACTCGAAAACAGCTAGAGATAGAGGGATGACATTTGGTATGAGATCCTTAAACATAATTTGTAGGTTTCTATCAAATTTTGGACAAAATCCGTCTATGGGAAGTCTGCCTGTCTGTCGGTCCATGTTCATGGGAATGCGATATCTCAAAAACGTAAATAGCTAGATGGATAAAAGTTGGTACACTATTTTATCATAAAGAATGTAGGTCCGTGTCAAATTTTAGACTAAATCCGTCAACACTTTGACTGTCCGTCTGTATGTATAATCGTATACTTGTGAACACGATAACTCCAAAACACTATGATTTAGATAAACAAAAATTGGTATGAAGTCTACTAACTCTAATTGTTGATCCGTGCCCACTTTTCGTTTCAGTCGGTTAAAAAAAAGGCGTTCAAATTGCATATTCAGTTTCTACGACGCAAAAAAAAACGGCGCGACCGGTTCACGCGTTTTTCCCCACCTATTTTAGGGAATAGCGCATGTTACTGGCGATTGGAGTATTTTCCCCCACCAGTGTTAGGGCGGATACGAGAAAGTTTTTGGGAGACCAATTCCGCTGGTTTAAAGCAAAATATGATGAGGGGGGAAAATAATATCATTCGCTCGTTTTCTAAACCAATGATGACGACTGGGATAAAAACATTCGGTACTTACGTATTAACGCCATCGCAGCTACAGATTTGGCGGTTTTTAAGTGCCGCCAATTTGGCGGTTTTTGTAAACAAGATTGCTCTTTATTGGCGCATTACCGCCAATCTGTAGCCTCGGTGGCGTTAATACGTAAGTACCAAACATTCATATTTATTCTCCTTACGCCACTTACCCTCGCTACGCCACTGGCCATGTTAACAAAACGTTATCGCGTTTGTATCACTTTTTAGAGTCAAATAAGATGAGGGTGCGAAAAACTACCATTCCACGGTCTCCGTTTGCACAACCTAAGCCACTGAGGATGGCGGAAGGGGGGGGGCAAAAAAAATATTTTGACCCGGGCGCCACTTACCCTCGTTACGCCACTGAAATTCAGATCCAAGCAGAACTCCTTTCAAAATGAAGAAGCTCTGAACAGCTTCAAAAGGGAATGGCTATCATGCAAATCAAATCTAATCAACCAATCCAAAGCAGAACTGACCACCTAGAATAAACTCTTAACGTAATTTACTTTCTGCCTAAATTGCTGCTTTGGCCCGATGGATCGCAACCTGTTGCTGCTGAGATAGCACGAGATGTATCATTTCCGATCACGAGTGCAGGATGTATTATGCAGCCTGCCAGATCCCCGCCCACGTTTTTCAGCTCAGACGCGTTCCCACTGACCATAAAATCGGTCCGGCCATCATTTAGTTGCGAAATGTTACATGATTATTGTTTTTTGCATCTTGCATCCACCTCATTACGGAACGATTAGGCTTCTTTTATTGTCTGGTTTCGGGACGTTCACTGTCTGATTGTCTGGATTTGAGCCGTTCAGCTGACAGTCTCGGGGGTATGTAGCTTTCGGGATTGTAGCTGTTACTGATACAATGACGCTAGCGAATTCGATTTCGCCGTAGAAAATGCATGTGATCCGATGGCACCGACCGAGTAGCTGCTGAACTTTGCTTAATGTTTTTACATGGTTGAAAGTCTTGTTTGATTTGAGCCAGAAACTCACAAATTATGCAACACTGTTTCGTAAATCGTCAATCGACGACTTGATTGACTTTTGGAGTGGGAAAATACTGACAGTTTGAAATTTTGTCCGAGTTTTGCTATCAGATGTTGTCAGCAAATATATTTCAGAAATTAACCTTATTTGAAACATTTCATAATATAGGGAAGAGTCCCCAAATTTGGACTACTTTGATATTTTTTAATGTGCAGTGATGGAGAAGGAATTTTAATGAAAAATATTAGAATTTTTTCCGTAGCTTATTTATCTTCAGAACAGTGTAATTAACTTTTTATGAAATGCACTTTAAATAAGAAAAAAAGGCAGCTTAAAAAATGTGGTATCGGTCCAGTTAAGGAAACCATTTGCCTAGATTGGACCACCAATTTCTTTAATTACAATTAAAGCAAAAATATTATTTGATTCTCAAATTCACACCGGCATACAATGCATGAACCCAGGTGTGACATGTTATGCACTTTATCACTTCCTCTTCTAACTTTGTTTCCTGACAAATGATACGTATCCTAAGTTTTTATACTTTTTGATCCAACATTTGATGACTTAATGGTCCTTTTATTTTTTATTATTATTTTTGTTTTGACTTGCTCCAATTCCAATTTATGAGTATTACTAGTGGTGTCAAACTGCTGCTTGAGCTATTCCTGTTGTTTAAGATTATAATTCATTGATTTAAATGGTCCAATTTAGACAATTGTTTGTGATCCAATCTAGGCCACCCTTGGACAACAACAATAAAAAAAATTCTTTAGCCTTATCTTTAAACTATTTTAATTATAGTAAATTGTAGCTAAAGAAATTTCTTAGCTGAGGATATATTAAATAGTAGGAAATCACCCTTCATGGTATGACGGGTGCAAATTACCTCTTCATTCGAGAAATTTCCCGTCAAATTTGACGAGTTTAAATAGATACATATGAGAGAAATGTTTAACATTGATTGAAATAAATAAAATAAGCTTATGTTTTATGACAGAACGCCGCCCCATGTCTCCGTGCCTGATGCCATGACAGCACCCGTACCGAAAATATGTTTTTTGGCAGGAGATATTTTTTTATTTACATATTATTTACATATTTCTTTATTCAAAAAACCTCTTGGTAAACAACCTTCCGTGTGAAGTATTTTTCGTTGTTTAACAATTTTCCTTGTACTTCAAATGTCTTTATGTAAATTTTAACGTTGCCAAAAAATATTATCAAATTTTATCATCACGATTGCAATAAATAATCAGATGCAGCGTGGCGCCCAAACTATATCACGCGCATGATATACCACTGACGTGATTTACTACTTTCTATTAAAAAAACGGAAATTAATTTGAAATATATGATTAATAATATTTAAAATTTCTCGGGAACTATTGATCATAGCGAGATAAATTTTATATCAATCGATAGCAAATTTTATTTCACTATTTTAGAGCTATTAAATTTGAAATTAGAACGACAATTACTTTTTTAAATTTGAAATTACTGAAATGTAGGTACTCTAACAATGAAAAAATGCTGTTTAACGTCTCGCAGTGTTATGACGCGAATTTTATTGTTGATGACGTCAGAGCGTTACCGGATCAGTGAGAGACAAATCTGGGCTATTAATTAGTAATTTTCTTACTTAAGTTAACACAGCCTAAGGACATTTTAGCTTTTAATAAAATAATTAATGGATAATAAATCTAAACACTTGTTCTCTAACTGTAACCACAGGGCGCTTTCTCTTCAAAACGATTTCATACACCCCATTTACAACATAATTTACCTGTTTTACGGCGCAAATATTTAATAGAATGGAAGCTATGATGCCGGTCCAATCCAGACGCGAGTCCAAATTCGTCGACTCTCCCTATTATACGTAATTTCTGTCGTCAGCATCCCTTTTTCTCAATTAGTAGAAAGCCTAAGCGATGAAAAAGGTATCAGTGAATAAGTTTCTCCTGACATAGCACACCCACCTTACGTCAAAACATATTACTTGTTTAAGATTTCAATTAAAAGAAGCATTAAACCATCATAAACACTGTGATACCCATGGATACGCAAAATAAAGGTTTAATGCGTGAAAGTTAACTGCTGATTTTTCTTTAGCTACAATGATTTTCTCATTTTGGATGATATCGAAATGAAGAGGTGTCTTTTAAATGAACAAGATCCATATGTTAAAATAGTTTGATCAGAATTGAAATTCGGACATTAGGACTCAAAATACACGGGACTCCTATATTGCACCTAAATTGTATATCTTTAGCAATTTTTAAACCCAATCGGTCGACGGGAAGAGGTACAAAACGCATAATTGCTTCGCTTCATTGAATACTGACAAAACTAAACACAAAAAAGCGAGGTGTCGTAGTATTTCGTTTAGTTATATTAACGTCTCATTTTGAAGACACATGTTGGCTATTTTAGGATGGACCTCGCAATTCTGAATCCCGACCAGATGACGATGAGGACACCTCAGCTGGTACCCCGTTCTCTAAATTTCCTCGCCACACCAGTACCCTCCGGCTCATTAAGGCTTTAACTCCAGTAGGGTCGGGGTGAGTTGTGTGCACCATCTCAGTGGGAGGACGTTTGTTCCATGCCGCCAGATTTAATGGCACTATGTCCTCATACACGACGTATCTTTAACTCTGTCGATACGGGACCGTCCCATACGTCCCTTCAAGCAAAAGACGACAGCCGTCCGAATGTCACTCTACAATTTCCACCCCCCTTTCGTTAAGTGTGATTGATTTCACACCTGCGGTGCTAGCTTTCTTCGTTAGAGCGGCTTCGTTAGATCAAGGTTACTTGAGAATAGTAGCCCAGACGTGTTTGGGGAAGAGGGGAGTTTTCTTAAATCGGACAAAGCCAGCTGTCATTGTGGTTTTTGAGGGGGAAAGTGAATTTCCCTTATCTTTGATAGAGGAGCTCGGACGCTCCCGTATTTTCAGGTCCCTTTATTTCAATGGCCTTGGGTATCTGAGGGTTAAAGCTGGACATTCATCAGTACTGTATTCCATTCCATTTATCCCAACAACTGGTTTGTTTCCCACTCATTTCAGTCAAAAAATTTAGGCAAGTCATTCACGGATGTTCCAAAGTTTGTTTTGATACACCTTGTTTGAGAAGATTCAAAGTCCCGGACTCACTCCGACCCACTCTCCTCCTTCCCCACACGGGGGATTTCCGCTTCTATTTTCAACATGACTTAGCCTCTCGCAAAGTCTCAATCAAGGCAGTGGTTTTGTTTTCCCGCTACCCTCGCAGAAGACTATCCGGCCATTCCAATTTGATTTCATACTATTCGGAATTCCATCAGTGCAATCCATTTTAGCCAATTTGCATCTGTTTCTCACGTTGACGAATGGTTAATTAGAATGGTTAATGCGCGCATAGTTCACGTTTTGGAGGAGAATGGTTTTTTTATCGAACTTTCAGAGTGGATTCCATTATGGACGTGGAACTATTGACAACGTTCTGCTGTTAGAAACGGCCATTAGAGACGCTTTCGTGACGAAGAAACACCTTGTTTCAGTATTTTTTCGATATGGACAAAGCTTATGACAGAACATGACGTTATGGCATTTTAAAAGATATGTATAACATGGGTTTCGGAGGGAGATTGCCAATTTTTATATAAAAAAAAAATTAATAACAAGAATATTTCAAGCACGCATGGGTGATATTTTATCTCAAAACTTGCAACAATGTGAAGGTGTTCCCCAGGGAAGTGTGTTAAGTGTAATTTTATTCATCATCAAATTGAATGGTATTATTCATCATTTGCCGCAATATGTCCACAGTTCACTGTATGTAGATGACCTTCAAATTTATTGTGCAACTGAGTTTCATTGAACGGCAGTTACAAACAGCTGTAAGAAATAGTACATGCTAGGCTAATAAGAATGGTTTTATCATTTCAAATCAAAAGACAACTTGTGTTCACTTTTGTAGAAACCGTGAGATCCATCCTCATCCTGAAATCTTCCTTAAAGACACTGATATTCCTGTCGTCTCTGAGGCTAAATTCCCAGGGATTATTTTTGATGAAAAACTAACATTTAAACCTCATATTTTGAATTTAAAACAAAAATGTGTCAAGACATTAAACCTCCTAAAGATTTTATCAAATACTTCTTGGGGTGCAGATTTTCAATATTTTCTAAAAAATTACAAGTTTCTTTGTATTTTATCAAAATTAGATTATGGTTGCATAGTCTATGGATCTGCTTCCAAATAGGTATTACAGATATTGGAACCTGTACATCACTTAGGACTCAGGCTTGCATCGGGTGCTTTTCGGACGTCACCTGTCCATATTTGGTACGTAATTTGCGGAGTCCCATGTTTACAATTTAGACGACAGACACTTTCTCTTAAATATTATTTTAGAATAAAAAGAGACTGTGAACATCCAATGTATGACAGGGTTCTTCACCCTCTTTTTAGAACGCTTTAGTCAAATAAGAAATCATATATATACCTTCATTTGGCCATAGAATGAGATTTTTAATCCAAGATTTAAATATGGAAAATGTGGATATTTTAGAAAAGGAAGAAGCGACTCCTCCTTGGACAGAAAGGTTGTTATTGGTGATTTTAGCAAACAGTCCAAATCATTGACCCCCGACTCTGTATATTTACAATTATTTTCTTTCCACAGACAGCAGTTTAGTACCTACGAAGCGGTCTTTACCGATGGCTCTGAAACAGTGAGCCATGTTGGTTCTGCCGTTGTTTTTAACCATTTCAGAAAAGTTGCACAACTACTGTTCTGTTTCTACTGCTGAAATTTATGCTATTCTTAAGGTTCTACATACTATAAAATTTCAAGATATTAAAAAATGGATTATATATACTGATTCGAAAAGCTCTGTACAAGCACTTTTATATTCATCAAGGGATAGCCATTTTTTGTTATTCTGTGTATTAAACTTATTTATACTTTAAAAACAAATGGCCATGATATAAATTTTTGTTGGATACCAGGACATGTAGGCATAAGAGGGAATGAGCAGGTGGGCAGAGCTGCGAAGACGTCTGTTATTAAAGAAAGCTTTTCCGTTCCTCTAAACGATGTAAAGCAGACTATAAAATCTTTCCTCCATAAGAAATGGCACAGTCAGGTGCACAATAAACTGCATTGCATACAACCGTCAATTAAGGGTTTTAGACACACTAATTTTCATCGTAACATAGCTGTTAAATTAACGAGACGTAGAATTGGTCACACATATTTCACACATAATCACCTGCTAAAGGGCGAACCACTGCCGAAGTGCACTTCATGTGACATTATTTAATCCATAAAACATATTTTTAGCGAATGTCCCGATTATAGTAATTTTAGAATCAAATATTTTAACAATCCGAGTCCTCATTTGACAGACTTGCTGGGAGATGCTCCGAGTATTAAATTATTTTGCTTTCTTACTGATATTGGCCTTTTCCATCTTGTTTGATTAGTTTCTGCTTGTTTTTTTATTGCATCTGTTTGCTTTTTTAAAGTTTGTTTTAAAATTAATTCTTTATTTTCAACCTTATTTTTTGCGCAGAACGGTCAGATCTGGCTTTTGCGGCACAAAACTCCAATCAGCCAATCTCACATTGACGAAAGGTTTTCCCGTCCCTTGTTCCAAAAATCGTGGAATTGAACAGAGGTGAATGCCCCGCTTAATGTAATCGGGTTTTGAACCTGAAATCCTCCATATATATATCCCGAATTTTATTCCGAGTCTAGCGAGAACTATTTAACCGAGCGTTCACAGCTTTTTCAGCCCCATTTAGCCTTATATATCTTTTCCCGCAGCCACACAGCTTTCCCGATACTCATGGCCACTGGCTACGATAATTACTTCTAATGAGCAAATAAATCTCCACTTCTCCAGAAGCAATTGACAATAGATTCACTTTCCTAATTCAATAAGAGGGTTTTAGTTGACTAATGTTTGTTTCGTAATAGTAAACACGAGACAACTAGCTACTGCTTTACTGAGTGAATATTTAATTGGTGTTTGCAGGAGAAAACTGAAGTTGCATTAGCTTTGATTGTGACATAAAGCATGTAGTTCCACATGCACTATCACTTCAAGTAAGAATCATCTAATTTTCGATGCTCAATTAAATATGCAGTTTCTACTAGCATTCAGTGTTCTTATTTGGCCGAGAAGGAGATCTTAGCTTTCTTTATCAAAAAGAGAAGTGATTTGTTATGCAACTGCTTGAATAAGGTTACGCGACGGCGATTTTAATTTTTGAAAGGAAATGTTCATTTTTTATTATTTATTTAGATGAAAGTTGCTTATTTCCTTCCTGAAATCCTCTCGGAAGACTTCTCTGCTCGATAAAAGTCTACTCGATGGAAGTTGCTTTTGCTTTTTATTAAATTGATAGTAATTGGATAGCTGCACATTTTAGCGAGCTATTATCTTTAATTAGGTTCGCCTAAAATTTATTAAAGTATATTTCATCACTCACTGATCGTTCGTTATAAATTATAGAAATTTCAAGGTCAATCTTTTAATTACTTTCTCGAAGAATACAAAGACAAAGCACTGCAATTCTCGAAAAATTTGACTTTGAGATTGTTTTTGATGTATTTCATTCGGAAGAAGTCGGGTATGAAATTATGAAAGGCAGAAGCTATAACTATTTGAGCAGAGCAGGTACACGGACCAAAACTGGATTAAAGCATTTTAACCCTTTCAGTCCGAAGCATAGAATTATTCATTCAATTTGGGAAATGTACTCATTTTGGGCCTAAGATGAAAGTTCAAAAAGAAATTAAAAAAGAAAAAAAAAGGAACATAACAAAATTAATAATTTTTTTACAAAATAGCTGAAATAAAATATTTTGACATATTTAAAAATATTAAGAATGAAATTGTACCAGTAATTTCATTTAAATTACGCTAAAATTAATTCTTATTTTGACTTTTTTTCTCTGAATGAAGTGGAGTTCAAAAAGGCAATTTTTGAATAGATAAAATCGATAATGCAGCCATTTATTGATAAGAATAAAAAACTATATATATTTGAAAGGAGGAAAATTCAAAGGATTTAATTATTTCCATCTGGTATCAGAGGCAGGGTTAGATGACGAACAAAAAAAAATAATGAAAATGATGATTCCAAATGGCGTCACTGGGACTGAAAGGGTTAATTAGAGCTATATCAAGTACTTATCTCATCCCGAGATAACACATATATATAATCTTGTAAGTGGTTACCAGTGCACTTAAAAAAACTGAGACTAGTTACAAAACACATTTACTGTCAAACCAGATATCCCGAGACTAGCACTTTTGGACAATTTTACACCGGAAAAGGTGTCAGGCAATGGGTCAGATGAGCTCATTTCCGGAGTTCTTTGTTGGATCACGCTAAGTAAAATGTAAACATCTCCCTTTTTATTCTTCTCAATTCCCTTATTTTGATGAAAATAATTCCGAATGGCGTATACGCAAAAGCGTGGAGGGTTTTGGAATTAGTTGCTATAAAATAGCACCACGCCAAGACTTCTGGCCCACAGGAGCCTTGAATTTCAACCCAATTACAAAGAAGCGTGAGACAGTAATTAGCAGGTTGCGTCAGTTGTGAATCCCCAAGTTTTAAACCACTTTATGCCCAAAAAATATTTTTCAGAATTATTTCTGTCTGTCCGTGAATACTATAATTCCAAAACGCAGCAAACTGGACTGTTGAAATTCGGTACGTCGATTTTCTATAAAAATTGTAGATTGCTGCCTAATTTTGAATGAAATCCGGGTGCTCGAAGCCTGTCGGTCTTTCCATCCGCGTACAAGTGAACACGTCAACTCAATGACGCAACGAGTTTGATAAATGAAATTTTGCATGCACAGTAAAACTTCGATTAACGGTCCCCGTCCGGTCCAGGGGTGTGACGGATAACCGAATAGACGGATAACAGAAGCCTCTTAACCCTCCAAGCGCCCAAATATTTTGTTCGTATAGCTATCAGGTTAGATAACTTAGCTTTTAAAGTGAATGAACTAAACTCTTTTGCACTTAATCTTATCTCAGAAATCTTAAGAATAATTTATCCATGGATGATTAAGAAAAAGATACATATAGATAAGAATGATTTATTTTGAAACTTAACATGAGAAACGGAAAAAGACGTTTCCGCCGCTAGGAGAATTAATATCATATGTATACGGTACCGTGATTTCTCTGCTTGCCTGGGACGAAAGTGAAAATAAAATCCTTTAAAAGGGAATAACACACACACATGTTGTATTTAATTTTACTAAACTATCAATATAAACTTCAATATAAGAGTAGTGATCTACAGAAATGTATTTAATACTATAAACTTCGACGATGACGTACTTTTCAGACGGTGACGGATAACAGAAACTGAGGGTTAATCTAAGTTTTACTATAATTAGAATTATGGATCTGTATCAAATTTCGGACCAAATACATCAATGGATTGAAATTATGTCAATCTGGTGGTCCCATGTCCATCCAACAGGTTCAGTTGCCCTAATGGCATCAGACACAGGGGGATGGGGCGGCATCTTGTCTATCCTTATATATGTGAACGCGATCACTACAAGACGCGATGATCTAGATGGATGAATTTTAATATATGATATTTACACCAAATATTGAGCACTTGTAAGCTATTGCCCCGACCAATGCGTTCCTGGGTAACCTTTACCACCAGTTGTAGAACCATCTGGTGGTTTAAATTGTAACTATTACACCAATAAATTCTGTTTTGGCGACTAAAAAAAGCAAGTTTCATGTCCATCCTTTCTATGAAAATGGCATCTTACTATCTTTACTCATTTGCGAAATTTTGCTTTTTAAAGTTAATTTTGACTTTTGAATCGCCCTGTACTAATTGCAGCATCGTAGTCTTCTGTTGGTGTTACTGCAAAGCGCAGATTCATTGTCTCACACTGTGTCATGGTTTTATTAATTATTTTCCGATCTGTGAAAAATATTATTGTAAAAGTATTGAGATATGTATTCAGGTGCCATTTACAAGATTTTGCAAAAATCCACAAAATATTTGCCCCTCCCCCCAGATTTGCACATTTGTTCAGTGTGCTAACTGGAGTTTTTCAAGATTCAAACCGCTGTCCATTTAAATTCATGAATGGATATATTTTGATCTCTCTAAATACACAGGGCAATTTTAATTTTTGAATCCATTATCCATCCCGAAAGAAAGAAAAAGAAGAAAAACCTCCGCGTCTAATGACAGCTTGTAGTTACATAGTTGCATTTGGTAGACATGCGTAGTAACGTAGGTCACGTGAATTAATTCCTTTTTTCTTTTCTTTTTTTTGTTCTGCAAGTAGGAACACAACTGAACTGTTCCCCTCAGAAACCAAATATCTTAATTAAAAATAAATAATTAAATAAAGGAAATTCGGAACCTCCATTCCGAAACCTCGTAACACAATAATATTTTAGGGTTGTTTCGTCTGACTTTATATTTTTAAAAACTCCCTCTCTATTATATAGCAACGATAACATGTACAAAAAAATGTATCAAATATCTCTACAACGCGCGCTTGTATAAAAAGCAATAAGTATACAAATGAAAAGTATTGTTGTAAAATATTATTAAAAAATGTTTTTAAAAATTTATTAAAATTAGAGAAAAATTGTAATTCATATCACTGAAAGTCCAATTTTCTTAATTTTAAGTGGTGTAAAAATGGGTTTTGAGGAATTTAATCAATTAAAATTTTAATTAAATTATAATTAATTAATTAAATTTTAATTTGAAAAATCTTTTCTCACTGAGCACCTACTACGCAAGAAGTAACTACCAGCCAAATTTGAAACTTTAGATCCGACCGTCTGCCCAGTAGAGGTTTTAGAACGATTTTTGCGTCATGCATCACGCATATCGAAATACAACTGACCCGCATCATCTATAAACATTATCATATCAATATTACCAAGGAACATTATTTTCAGTGATACGGACAAAAGACGATGATGCCGAGCATCGACTGAAGCAATCCAAAAACAAAATCGCTAAATTCAGTCGCCAAGAGACACGCTCGTGTGGCAGAAGGCGATTAATAAACCGTTGATTGATTGGTCATTGAGAGGCGACTCTGACCATTAATCCGGTGGTCCATTAACCCTAATCACGCCACCTGTCTGGTCACGCTCTCGGTATTGTCTCGCAGTGGCTAATCCCGCTCCTTTAACAATTAAGAAGAAGATTAATTATATAGTGAACTTCGGGGCCTTTTTACGTGACTTCTTGGCTGAGTTTGGAGGCGATTGTTGGCGAAGATAAGAAAATCTAAATGCACAAGCACAGTTGAGAGAGGGTTTATCTGTTTTCTTAGGAAGTGTATTGTACAGAATCTCCCCTTCCTCTCGTGATACACGTCAAACACGCCGTGATCATTTTATTTTGAAAATTAAGAGGAGTAAAGGAACGTGACATTATGTGTAAAGTATGCATACACTTATGAATCGAACCATTAGTGAGTAGCTGATTCGCAGGTGTGAACGGGGTTTTTGACTAGACTCGAACGGTTTGTGAACACTATTCTCGTATTTTTTCTAAGAACACCAAGGAATTCGCAGTTCAAGTTGGGATTAGTTCACTAGTTCGTCGTTACAAGCGAAACTGCAAGGTGAAATCCGTAAACCAAGACGTGTTCCGAAACGCTCCACAAGCAATGATTAATAGTTCAAAGTGGGTTAGCTCCTTTTCCGTGGTACGTGGTTAGTTCATATTTCAGACATTTTGAAGTCAAAAAAATCACTAACTTGAGTGAAAAAGTCGTTGTGAGACATTTTGAAGTCAAAGAAATCACTAACTTGAGTGAAAAAGTCGTT
>BGPR01004483.1:13066-24682 GCA_013235015.1 Araneus ventricosus | reverse complement strand
TTTCTTTTATAAAAAATTATACCATCGCATTCAGGGAATGCTGCAGCAAATCGATATGGCATCGATTGCATCGAGTATCATTTTTTTTAATAAAAAATTGTACCATCGCATAGTGAAGTACCATTTCCCTGGGAAATCCATGAATGACATCATTCAAAGAAAAATAAAGCGGTAGCTATCAGCAAAGCATCGATAGATCATTAATACATAAAAGTTTACGACGTCTTATATAAAGAATAATTCATTCATATGTAAACATAAAAATTGATAGAAGTCGTTTAAGTGGCTTTTATTTCGGTCCAGCTGTGCTAGAACTATTTGCTCAGATGATGCATCACGAAATGCACTTTTTTATGCATTTGAATACCAAACGTCAAAAAACTTTCTGCTTTTACCTCTACCGTTCCATCGAACGATACAGTCTCTGCTGCTCTCGGTTTCTGTGTGTGGAGATTCTAAAGCTGGTTTTATTGTCGATATTTTGTTTGATATCGTGGCATCGCTTTATTCTCGTAATTTCTCTCTTTTCATGGTAATGGAACGTAAATTTCGGAAGAAGGAATTAAACTTTAAATTTGTCGTATACGAAACATATAAAGATAAAGTATTGTAATCGTCAAAAAATTCGCCATCGCGATTTTGGTGAATCCTCACGTTTCGGACGAAATTGAGTCCGAAAAAAATAATTTTTAGAATTATTCTTGAGAGTTTGCCTGCAAAATAACCCAACACTGCAATGAAATAAATGGATGAAATTTCAAAAACGGTATTGAAACCAAAATTGAAATTTCTCTCACATCTTTAACAAAATATGTTTAAAAAAAGTTTGTCAGTATGCATGAGAACCCTTTCATTCAAAAATGCGACAGGTTGGATATGAAAATATGATATAAAATTTTATTCTGCGTTTTGTGTTTAGTTTCGTCGTATAAAGGTGAGAATCGAATATGCTTTTTCTTCTTCTTCTTGTTATTGACCAATTTGGCCCAAAATTTGTGACACATCTGAACAAATTTTGGTGCAAGACAGACCCACATACAGTTTCCAGACAAATCTAACATTTTGTTGATGAAGCCATGTGTCAAATTTCATACATCTTGCTCATTGAATTTTTTAATTATCATGTTCTATGCGCACGGACAGACAAACTTTCCGTTGTTGTAGTTCCGCCCTTCTAGCACTACTTATTATAGTCAATTTCGGATAATTCGAACTTGTTTAATTCGAAATTCTGGATAATTCGAACTTGTTTAATTTGAAATTCTGGATAATTTGAAATTTTTGCTCGGTCCATAGAATTCTGTATTAAAATAATGTTAAAAAATCGTGGATAATTCGAATTTTATTTTGGATAATTCGAATTTTTCGTACGATTGCCCTTAAAATATTACGGTAAAAATTGTTCCTGAGACTTTTCTCAAGTAAGGTGCATTATTTATTTTAACGGTCTTTCTAAGGAAAAGAAAAGCGAGGGTTTGAATGTCACTATGCGTTGATTTGCGAGGATTTTTCTGTCCACCCTGTAATGTTACCCTCTCCCCTCCCTACTGCATTCATTATTGATTGGTCATCCAAAGCCTGTCTGCATTTTCAAATTGCATTCACAGAAGCAATTAAAAATATCTGCTTTTTTTTTAAAAAAAAGTAATTAATAATCAATCTAGTAAAAAATGTTTGATTCAAGGAAAAAATGTAGTAGTATTCTGAGATGAAGTTTATGTGTTGAATATTTGATCGTGGAGTTAATCTTTTTTATTTATCTCTTTGGTTTGAGAGAATATATGTAATTCGAATTTTTGGATACTTCCAACTTTTTCTCTGGTCCCTTCAACTTCGAATTATACAAGTTTGACTGTATTATATTTTTACGAGAAATAAATAATAAAAACGGTAAGCTATCTCCTTAAAACATAGCGATCGTTGTCCAACACAGAGGTTCCCAACATGTGGTACGCGTACCCCTGGGGCACTCGAGGGACCGATTAGGGGTACGCGAAAGTGATCTTGGTAATGGCGGAAAACACAAGACATAGTATTCTAGAATTTCGTTTCCTCAAGTTCGTACGAAAAATAAAAGTAAAAATTGCATGAATCGGAAAGTCTATTCATGAAACAAAAAAAAAAAGGAAGAAATGACTCAATTCAGCAGAATCCCAGAAATCCGAAATTCCGGATATAATCCAAACTCCTTTTTTAAATTTTCTGAAAAGGTTTTACTGAAAAATGAAGGAAAAATAACAATTACGAATCAGAAACAAAGCTGATGTTTATTCGTAACTTAAAAGAAGTACTTGAAGTGGTCTTTAAGAATCAATACAGCAGCTTAATTAGTAGAAGCAAACTCAGATATCTTCTTATTACCCTCAACTTGTTTGCCACTGTACCGTGCGAATCGCCGCGTGCTCTTACTGTACGCTTTCACAGAGCACCTAGAGTCAATACTGTACTTACTGCATTTGGTATATCAAGAGTATTTTACGGAATTTCTCGGAATCCGAGCAGAGGTCAGCCCCAATTCGTTCGGATTCCAGAATATCTAGCAACTGAGTAATACTTAGCTCTCATCATAAGTTAATGCGAAGATATTTCCTTGCTGTTTTCCATTGTTTTGACGCTGAACTAATGCTATTTAAAAGAAAAATGGGAGGACCTGTACAGTTCAAAATTCAATCCTACAAATTTTATAAAGTTCCTTAGAGTCGTTTGACTCTTAAATTAACCTAAGCTCTTGGCATTATTAATAAACAAATTTTTGTGCAGAGGGATGGTTGGGGGGTACTCAAAAATAAAATGACTAATCAAAGGGTACTCGAAGGACAAATTTTTGGGAACCTCTGGTCTAATCCCTACCTTCTACAATGTGATGGCTATTTCAAGTTATTAAAAATACAGTAGACTCTCGATTAACCGGATGGTCGGGAAATGCTTCGTCCCGGATAATCCAATTTATGCAAATTTTGATGAAAAATTTTGGAAAAATGATACAAAATGTAAAATTATTATACAATCAGACATTAATAGTTTAATTAATATAAAAGATAAGAAATAAAGAAAAAATATAAGAAAAAGAATTAACGAAAAATTTTAATATTATTTAGATTTACAATTCGTACAATTCAAAAAAAAAAAAACCCCAGAGATGTAGTTGTCCTCACTGTTTTGTGAAGAATGAAATGATAGAAGTCTGTTCTTGTTTTCTATTTACTCTTCAATGAATTATACTACGCAGATTTCTCAATATCATTTTTTCTGCATGTGTGCTTTTATCTTCTTGCTCCAAGTAATTAAGTAACGCCTCAGTGTGTACTAATGAGTCACCGTGTCTTAATTTTTGATAAGTTACAAGATTTTCCTCATCACTTTCAGAACATTCGTCGAAATTCCTTGTTTCTTCTGAACCACAAGTTACATGGGACACAATATCATCATCGTCACTTAAAACTTCGCAAAATTCCAATATCGAATCTTTGTTAATCCATTGTTCCACTGCTTCTTCATCCACATTTTCAGAACAGTCTAACTGGAGTCTGGCTGGACTCAAGGTCGGCTGGACGACACCAATACAATAGGAAGGGTTGAGAAGAATGCGGTCTTCCCGCACATTCCAACGGCCGCAATCTGCGCTTCCCTTTTTTTTTGGGGGGGGGGCGTCCCGGATAATCCGCAACCCGGTTCATCCTATCCCCATTAATCGAGAGTCTACTGTAATAGGTCAGTGTCAAGTGGTTGCGAGAAGGTTACAGAGAAAGGTTACAAAGTTACAAACGTTTTAAATGCTTGTAATCTTGGGTATCATGGGTTTTCAGGATCAAAACATAAAATACCTCTAAGGTATTTTATGTTTTGATCCTAAAAACCCATTATATTTTCTATATTACTTCCCCATGTCATAATTTTACATTGAAGTTACTTAATTGCAGTATAATTTGAAAATAACATAATTACAAAAAAAGTATTCTTTAACATTTTCATTATTTCCATGATTCGAACTACAGCACTCATTATCAATAATAAGATGAAAATAATAACTTCAAAATATTCATTGTTGACAAGTTATTATTATTACACGATTTCAAGACCTAGATAAAATAGTTATGCATTTTTAAATGTGAAAAAAGATTATTGTGAAGTGATTCCCTGCTTGCTCACACAGTCACACGTTCCATTCTGCCCATCCCCATCCAATACCAGTCAGGTCAGGGCATTCTGGCTCTGCATAATTGGTGACTACAGCACTGGGTGTTAAGTACATCTAACTACCTTGTTAGGTTTCTGAGTTATCGTGATCACAAACAAACAGACATAATTTCCAAAAATGGTATATTGGACTCAAGGAGCAGGGGTAGCGCCAGTGGGTAACGGGGGTTGCAGGGGCCCCCTTTCGGTTTTTGTGCTCCATTCACTCAACGGAGTATTCAACTAGTAGATAAATAAAGATCTGGAGAAAATTTGAGACTAATTTCATTACACTCCTCCCACCGTGCAGCAAGTCGTGCCCCCTGTTGGGGAGACCGTGTCCCCACCCGTCGGGAAGACTCTAACACCACTCCTGTCAAGGAGATACGTCAAAATCTCGGGATCGAATTTTTGGACAAAAAAATACTTTTTCTTTGCATAACTTCATAAACAAGCAAGTAATAAAAAGCAAATAAGTCAGAAAATTGTATATATTTATATAATATTTTATAATGGTCTCAATTCAAAAGGAAATCAGTCATTATCTTTCATGCTTATTACTAATGGCAGCCAAAACCCCTAGGACATCAGTTTTTCCAACTCCTTATCATAATGCCAACATCTCTTATGAATAAATTAAGAAGATTAACCGGAAAAAAAGAGCGAATTATCTCCGCACTAGTCATCCTCACAAGCGGCCTTGAAAAGGGATGAATAAAAGACACCAACCAACCCTTTTCCCACACACCTGCTGCATGACAATTGATAGAACAAAAGGGTTGATGGAACACAAATTAAGAAAGCGAATTTCAGGCCCCACCACCTTTTCACGTCTAGACTGTGACATAAACGAGACATCGAAAAAAAGAAAAATGTTCGAATGATGGGGGGAGGAATAGAATTAAATGAAAAGACTCAGACGATGACGCGCACATGTTTCAGTCCGATTTCCCTCGTCCCCCTGCCCCAAGGACTCCCTTTGTGTCTTCCGGTATACAGTCGTGCTTTTTTTTTTTTTTTTTTTTGTTCTGTGTAGGACGTCTTCTGAATTATTCGCTCAGCTGTATTTGTCGTCTGACGAAGTTGAGGCCTCGTTACACACTTTGGATTAAGTATTGAAGTTATTTTGTTTGGACAGTCTCTCTTCTCTTTTGTTGAAATGAAGTGACGCAATACTATCCTGTAAAGAAAAATTCAAAAATGGTTTCGGGGAAGTAAAAACTGAAACAAGTGCGCATGCTCCACTTGATGAGCATTCAGAATTTTTTTGTTCTCTGAGTTACAGAAATCGTTTGACAGCAACTGATAAAACCTACGGAAAATTCTAGACAGCTGTCGTAAATTTTTTGCAATTAAAAATGCGAATGGTGATGAATGTTGAATGAATAATCATGAAATGGTTTTTAAAAAAAATTCATAATTATTCTACAGTTTTGACATACAGAAGGACAACAGACGTCATTAGTTGTCAAAACTGCAGGATTAAAACAAAAACATACATGTCTTTATATGTATGTAAGCTGTATTTTAACTGATTTTAAAGGAAAAGAAGCACTTTACTATAAAATCAATTAAAATAAAACATTTTATAGTCGTATAAAAAACTATTTTTTTATTTGATTAATCATCATATATCAGATACGATACCATCATCTAAGCTGGAATATATGTAAATTTGGTGTATATAATAACACAAAGTTTATTTGAAATTTTCTAATGAGATATTTTATAATATACGGAACGTATAAAATATTACACAACATATTTTTAGGACATTAAATGAAATTTTCTACGTTAAACGTTTTCTTAATCTGTAAAAATAAAGCCGAAACGCCATTTTTTGTACTCTAGGAAAACCTAAACTACTTAACAGATTTTCTTCTAATTTTATTCACAAATACTATGAAGCATAAGGAAGCTTTTAATGGTTTTATGAAAATTAATTAAATAGTTAATTTTAATAATTATTTTTTTGTTTCCATTGTCCATGTGCAATTCAAGCTCTTCTGCTTTAAAAATTATTAATAACTTACTAAGAAAGTTTCATTTTGGCAGTTTTTAAAAATCGTTTGAATCAAATGATATTCTCATTTAAATTTTTTTTTAACTTTCAGACGATAAGATGATTTTGCTTATTATGCTATTTTATATATAAGTATTTTTTATATTAAAATATTAGACATGCAAGTATTTCACCCTGAGCAACCCCGGATATGTCAGCCAATAAAAATATATGAATAAAAAATGTAATTATTTATTTTTAAAGCAAATTAAAAATAATTATACCTTTATTCACAAATATGATACTTAAAAAACTATTTGAACTTTCTGTAGCCACACAAATATCAGAGCTTTTGAACACTTTGAAAAACTTGAATAAAATTCTATTTTAGCATTTGCTGAAGAAAAAAAACTCTCTTGTATAATATAGTAACGAGACGAAAACAAATTGAAAAAATTAGGTACATCGCAAAAGTAAATAAATCAAAAATAAGTATATAAATAAAACAAAAAATTAAATTAAATGAGGCTTCTAAGTTAAAAGTTTTGATAATTATCGTCTGCTTATCAGAAAAAAAATCTTTAAAAATTCCTTTAACTGTTTTCGAATAATTTCTTGGTAACTTAGGACGTAGATTATGAAACCCAATCTTTCACAGTTTTTTTTCTATTTTGCTTAATTGTAAGCAAATACCAGCTTATGCTCTTTACTTTACAAAATTTCAGCATCAGTGGCATACAGAAATATATGTAACAGAAATAAAACCCTATATGTTGTTTTCAGAAAACATTAAAAACCAGATGTTATTTTTCTCAGTTGCAAAGTCTTGAACCACATCCAAAAGTACGAATGTAAAAAGGAAACACAACATGAAGTTCAGTGCTTGCTGGGGGAAAAGATCAAGGACATCAAATGCTTTGTGTTCTAAAAACACATGCGCAGAAGAGCAACCTTTACTGTTCTTTAAAAAAATCAAAACTATAATAAAGAAACAAGTAGAAAAATTCGGAATGATTCAGTCTGGTTAAACACGAATTTATTAGAGATGTCTCATTTTTAACAATTGGTTCTACAGACTGTCGATTTGATTGAGATTTAAAATGTCTGGGATTTTTCTGAGAAACATAAAACTGCCCCCTCCAACTTCGATTCAAGGAACAATTAAATTTAAACAGATGTGTAACTAGTAACATAATCAAGGCTGTGATATAAATATGGCATAACTTAAAGTCACGTGCCTTTGTTCTTTCTATAAAGTGGTTTCTGCAGTAACTAAATTTTTATTTCAATTCAAACAGCAGAAAAAATATTGTGCAGCATTTTGATATCCTCTTATTCTTGGGAAATAAATTATACATTTTAGTAATTTTTTATTCAACGTTTTAATAAACTTTAAGTTCCTGTTTTAAAATGCAAACAAAAAATTCTTTTTTCAGATAGAAGACTTGGGGGAGTGTGAAATTACAGGTACAGTAGAACCCGGGAATCCGAACCCAAGGAATCCGAAATTGCTTCCCCCTACTTTTTCCGAGAAAAATTAAACTGTCGAAAACTAGGAATCATAAAAAAGCAATAGTGTCCGGAAAGTGTAGCTAAATCTTGTGAATAAATTTTTAAATTTTGTTGTCTTAAAATTTTGTTTTTGTTAAAATTTTGTTGCTCCCTTACACTTCCGGTACTTTTAGATGTCAGTAATTTTTTTTTTTTGGCCCCTGACTTTTTTCACCGAATTCCCGTCATTGCTTAAGTTTTTTATTGAAACTTCTTGCACGTGAGTGCGAAGATTAAAAGTGCAAATAAACTTAAAAAATAACTTAAAACATTGGATTTACACATTACAAATTTTTTTAACAAAGTTTCTCTAAATTTTCACTGAAAATTTGGTGCATTCTAACTTTAATCCCTTAAATATGGCTGAAATAAGAAAATCAAAGTTTTTGGCAAGAAACTGTTGATATATTAGAAATATATATATAAAAGTCGCATTACATTTATCTTGTATTTGAAAAATAATATAAAATGTGTACAAATCTCTTAATCAATCTCAAAAAACCCACACACATAAATAAAAATGAAAAGATTTTATACATTACTTTTTTGCCCATAGTATATAAAAACTCTAAGCACTGAAGCAAATCTTTTGCTAACACAGATAAAATCATTCAAAAGCCTTAGTGATAAATAAATTTAATAATATTCATAATATAATTCATCATATAATTTTATACATATCTTTAAACATATTTATCAAAATTTACAACTAATGAAGTTTAATAATGTTTTTTCTAGCATCTTATTACAAGGTTAAAATTCATTGCATGAAATTAAGGAATACGCTATTGCAGGAGGAAAAATGCTGATTCAAACATGAATTACAATTATAACGTTGTTAATTTGTCTATGACATGTAAAATTTTACTTCCTTATTATTTCAGCAGACAGTATTTATGCGCATGAAAAAGGATATATTATTTCTGAAAAATTTTGAAGGCTTTAGTGTATAGGAAATGTTGGGAATCAACCTTTTTAGCTTTTAATGAAGCAAAAGTGTTTATAATTACAATGCTCTAGTACTAAAATGTTTGTACATCTACTAAACATAAGGATTACAAAAAAAATGACTGCCATATGTATATATTTAAATAATTATTTTAGGTTGAGTATTGGTAGTTTAATGATTTGATAGTCAGACAAATTTTAATGTGTTTGTTAAACAGTAAAATTAATTGGTGACAATAGCGTAACTCAGTGAGGAAAGAAACATTTCACATTACGGCAGGAACTGAATTTCTCTTCTTTAATGTATTTGTTTTCGTCAATTATTAAAGAATTCGCTTTCATTTATCTTGATTTCAACGTCAATATAGATTGATAATTTTTACCAGCAATAGCAAAACTCCATGCGGTCTTTTCTCTCTCTCTCTCTCTCTCTCAGTATTTTTTTGTTTGTTTGCGTTTAGCAGAACAACTGCATCTAGGTTTTGAGAAATAAAATTTAAAATAAACACTATCGCATTTTCATCATATAAATTATGCAAATATTCAGTAGTAAAAACAATGCAAAGATAGCGAACTTACGTCTTTTAAAGTTGCTAGAGTGCTCTTACTCTATGCAAAAAATGGAGGTATATTTTCCGTTCTTCACTCTCTGCTGAACTCCAATTGAAAATAGGAATGACACTTTTGCTAGCCATTTACCACCAACTTCCGAAGAAATTGATATCCAGTCAGTATGAATCAGGTATACAGTGAGGAACCATCAGAAACCCTGCAGAAATAATCATCCCTAACCATCTTTCCTTATCTCCCACCCCACCGACATTCAAACCTGTTGAAAGAGCCTTCCTTTTAAACAAGCTTTTAATTTCATTGATGGGGGTTTGGGTCAGCAAATCTCTGAAACATAATATTACTTCTTATTTCGTCACAGCTTGAGGTTTCCGGGTTGTAAAAATGACTATATTCTTAAGATTTTCCGACACTTTGTTGAAACCATTTCAATTTTTAAGAATCTTGAGAATAAGAGCAACAAAAAAACCTCTACTTTTCTTTTAAATACAACCAATTGATTCCTGAATTTTGCGCCCCCTGGCAACTGAGCCTAGGGCACGTGCCCTATCTGCCACACCCTAGTTACGCCACTGGAAAGGGGTGAGTATGCGCAGGTGCTATCCACTGATCGTGGTTCAAATGTACGAGATCCGTCCCAAAATATCCCTCGTGTTGCTTCAAAATGGGGCGTTCATATAACTAAACTGAACAAATTATTTATGTTGTTCTAAACTGTTTTTAAATTATATTATATATAATTTATTTATATGTCATTCTAAATTCTGCTCCAAATTCTATGACAATCTAAATCCTGTTCTATGTTTACTATGTTATTCTGTGTTCTATGCCATCTGAGTTAATCTAAGTCCTGTTCTATGTTATTCTAAATCTATGTCATCAGTGCTAATCTAAATCTAGTTCGATGTTAACTATGCTATTCTTTTATGTTATCTAAATTATATATGTTATCTGTTATATGTTGTACTAAATTCTAGGGCGTATGCCATCGATGTTATTCGATGCGCTATCATCTATGTTAATATGCTAATCATCTATGTCAGAGGTTCCCAACCTGTGGTACGCGTACCCCTGGGGGTACGGACCACCAAGGACCATTTGGGGTTGGTTAAAAGTTGTTAATGGTGGAAGCAAGAAAACACAAGGGATTAAAGAAGATAATTTTGTTCCTCCAAGTGAATACTTGCTATTTAATAACTATACCACCTGAATACTTGATTATTACGAAGTGCAATTTTTATCTATCCTAATAAGTTAAGACAAAATAATTACAACACTGGTTTCACTTGTTGAAATAATATTATTCTAAAAATGGAATGAAATGTAACATCAAAAATGAGTTCTGCAAATGTTATTAATTCGTGTCATTTCATTTTACGCTAACTTAAGCTAACCTTAACATTATTAATGCAAAACTTCTTTGCATAGATGGATGATTGTGGGGGAGGGGGAATTGGATATGATAAAAGGGGGTAGGCGAAAACAAAAAGAATAATCAAGAGGTACGCGAGGGAAAAACGGATGGGAATAACTGATCTATAGCAGCAGACTGATGGAACTACAGGATAGTTGATTGGTAGAGTAAAACATTTGCTGGAATACACTTTTTACAGAACGGGATGCCCGAGAAAGGGTAAAACGGGACATTCACCGCAGTTCAATTCCGAGATTTTTGGAACAAGAGAAGGGGAAACCTTTCGTCAGCGTCGGAAACCGATGAAAATTGGCGCAAATGGATTGGATGTTTGGAATTCCGAATAGTTTGGATTGGCCGGATGCCCTTTTGAAGACCTCGCTGCGAGGGAAGCGGGAACACAAAGGTTCTGCCTAGACTGGAACCCCGCGATGAGGCTAGATCATGTTGAAAGTAAAATCAGAAATTCGCCGTGTGGGGGAGGAGGGGTAAGGGGGGGAGTAGCTCTGTGACTTCCAACCTTATCAAACAAGGTGTATCAAAACAAACTTTGGAGCCTCCGTGAATGCCGTGCCTAATCATCGACTTGAATGGAAGGGGAAAAATAGGTCTTGGGACAAATGGCATAGCCTAGCATTCTCGTGAATGCCCAGCTTAAGGTCTTATGAGAGTGAAGTCTAGCTCGATTTTTCTCTTAAACCTTCTTGATATATGACTAATGTGACCATACGTCCCGTTCTGAACGGAACAGCCCCTTTTTCGGTTGTCTTTTCGTTGTCCCCAAGCACAGCTTCGGGAAGCCCAAATCTCCCGTTTTCAGAAAGCTAGCAACCCGCGATAACAATTTCGAACAAGAAGGCGCCGAAAATCAAAAAATCCGACGGTAATGTCTAGTAGCCAGGTGATGACGGAGCATGCGCTGTACGTGTTGCCCTTATGTAAGTTGGTTAGAAGC
>BGPR01004483.1:0-13056 GCA_013235015.1 Araneus ventricosus | reverse complement strand
TTTAAAACTACCAGGACCTTAAATAGTAATATTATTTCAATGCTAAAACTATAAGAGCAGACGTCGAGACAGAAAACAAACAGATTCTACAATTTGAATGTAATGCCAGATATTCTTTTGTCTCGTTGCATTCTATACAAGAAACAAAAGGGTTTAGAAAAAAGGAAGAGGAATTGATGATGGAACATTTTTCGGAGAAGTCCCAAATGAGCCGCGACTCCCCCGAATTAAATCAAGTCGTTAATATGGCTGTGATTGGTTGAGACTCCATAAATCGTCTGACATGTCAGAAAGGTGTCAAAATTGGCGGGAAAAAAACGTATCAGGTGTGCTTTTTATTTGCGTTTCAAGATTTCCCCGACTGGCTCACTTCCTCTAGCCAAACAAACGTCAACAAAAAACGCGACATAAACTCGTTCATTGGGGCATCACCCGGTGTGTTCCAGACGCGTTTGTAAACAATACTGTTTACATTATATAAAATAAATAATGGCTGTCTGTCGTAAATATTTTGAGAGAAAGGACAAATAATGAATTGATTGAATTATTGCTATCGATGAATAATTTAATAAAGTTATGCCGCTAAGTTCTCTGAATGTAGAACGTATTTATTATTGTTATTAAGCATTATTGTTAGGATCATGAGATTTCAAAAGGTCAAATCGGTTAATTTCTGCGAAAACGGAATTAAATTTCTAATATACGACGTACTGAATTTGTTTGTTTTCCACACAAAACTGTCAAACGATTTTTTTTCACTTTCATAAATCAAATTTCAGAAGCAACTGACCGGCATGGCCATTCAATGGAGAGGTTATTTTACCATAAGGCTTTATTCTTTATTTTAGTGACATCTGTGGTAGAGCTAATCAAATGGCTCTTTTGACATTTTATAGAGTCTAATATAAAACAAGGGCTTTTTTCTGGAAGAAAGAAAAAGGAAAAAAAGAATTCTTTTATAATTATTCTGTAAGTTGATATTTCAGATTGAAATTTAATTGATTTTTGACTTTTAGTTTAGAAGAATACACTTTCTTCTCGTTTTTGATGCAAGTTTTTTATATGCATAAATATTATTTGGTAATATTTTTAATTTGAAAAAAAGTACTGATTTCGAAATATAAACGGATTTCTTAATTGCGTTTTTTTTTTCGGTATTTGTTTATGATAAGATGTTTTATGAAAAACAGCATAAATTCCAATAAAACCTCATAATAAAGAATAAGAAAAAAACTTTACCACATTATATTATTTTTCATTTACAGCAATTATTTATAAAAATAAATTTTTACATTAATATATAAATGGATTTTATAATTACATATTTTTATTTTAGTTTAACTTATTAGAAAAAATTGTAGAGTTAGAAAATGATTGAATGTTTAATTAGCAACTAAAAATAAAGAAAAGATTAAAACTTCAAGTAATACTATTGCTTTTATCTTTCATTTAATAAATGTAATATACGAATGCGTATTAATAAGCATATTTTTTTTACTATTTTTTATTTCTGTTTTCATTGAAGTTATAAATTACATAGTATAAATTATTTAATACATTTTTAAATTCTGCTGAATACGTTGCTGTTGTTTTATATTCTGTAAATAGGGCAAAATTTTACCAAATAGTTTCGATCGTCGATTTCTCTTTGAAGAGATGCAAATTCATTAGTCCTGTTTTAATCGTCAAGTATTTTTATACAAATAACGTTTTATAACACTTGCGATTTTAGAAGGGAAATTAACGGTGTTTAAAAAATAAGCATATTTCGTAATTATAATATTGCTCTTAATCGTGTGATCTAATATCCTATTTAAAGAAAACATAAATTTCATTAACAAATAAAAAATGTGCAATGTTGTATTAATGTTTTTTTCTCTCATTAATATTTAGTCACCTTTTTGTATTTTAGCTCCCATTGAAATAAAAAATTAGATAACTCCAACGGCAGCAAAAATAAAAGTTATTTCCTTCAGTTTGATATTAATGAGTGAGCATTACGAATTTATCTGAGAGACATTAACTTTATTCCATAATATTTGTGGACATTTTTTAAAAGCGTAAAAATCATTAGTTAAAATCTTCTATTTATGATTATAAAGTATGTTTCATTATTATTAATATTATTTTCAGAATAATCAACGCAGTGAAAAAAACAGAATCAAAAATAGTATGATATATTTAAATGTAACGAAAGAAAATCTACTTGAAGTATTTACTTGTCTATAATTCCTTTTTTATGGTCTATGCAACTAATTATCTTTTGCTGTTTATCTATTGAATTAGTCAAAATTGTGAAGAGTTCTGTAAGCCGATGATTTTTATTTATGATATTTGTGACCTTTTTTTAAAAAAAATTCAATTCAAATTCATTAGTGAAAACATTTTCTTTATGGCTTCATGCTGTATGCATTAATATTAATTTTACTAACAGGAGTAAAAAACACAGTGAAGAAACAAAATTAAATAATAATATATTTGAAAAGAAATTTAAAAAATCGTCTGATTGAGTTATTTTATAATTTTAATGATTTATTCATTTGTTAATTTTCCGTTACAATATTTGAATGGAAAAAAAATCGTCTGATTGAGTTGTTTTATAATTTTTATGACTTATTCATTCTTTTTTATTTTCCGTTATAATATTTGAATGGAATTAAAAAAAATTGTTTTATAAATTTTATGATTTATTCATTTTATAATTTTCCGTTATAATTCTAATTTAACAATGATTTTCTAAAAATAAAATTTTTACTTAGTAATAATATTTTTACATCATTTGATCTTTACTCACGTGAAAGGCGTCTAGATACATTTCCATATCTAAAAAAGTAAAGGAGAAAAATCTAAACAGTTCAATGTTCAAAAAAATTATCTGGTTGTTTTAACTTTCTTGAAATGTATAGGAGTTGAATAAACTGATAGTATTCATCATCCTTTAAGATAGGTCTTTCACCTTGCAGACTCTTGAGATTTTGCAGCCGTTTTTGTTTGAGTTATTAGCTGTAAAGTTGTCACCTTGTTACTTTTAATCGCTTTCGGTAGATTATGAATTTTAAAGAAAAATCGCTTATCTGAGCCATTTTTTGCTACATTATTTCAAGTGTTCTTAAAGTGAAGTAGGTCATTTAGATTGGATATACTCTATTGTTCTGAAGTTACATTGTATAATAAGGAAAAACTTAGGGTCATAAATGATAATTATTCTGGTTTTGTTCAATGATCTTCTGTGGTAATTTGTATGATTTAGAGCTTTATGTTATTAAAGGTGAAGGTTAAATTCGAAATTTGCAATTAACTTAAGAATAGAATATAGTCATTTCATAATATGGTTGAAAGAACTCAATCTGTTTTTCAACTTTGTGTTATTATTTATTTATAACCCATGATGACCCTGTCTATCCGAAAGATATAAGGCTCGGATAACTCGATGACGATTGAAAGTTTCAGGTTCTTTTACTAACTGACAAACAAAAAAAAAGTTTCAGTTTTCCTCAAAATACCAGAAAAAGACGAACTCAAAAGACATTACCAAAAACTCTCAAAATACGAAACAGAATTAAATTATGCAAACGATGGGTGGTTGGACACTGGAAGCAATCAAAATTAACGAAAATAAAAAAAAATAAACTTAAAAAATAAGCAGTAATCAAAATGAAATATAGTGCATCGAAAAATAAAGTAGAGTCTCTTTATTCCGGACCCCGCTGGGATAATCTGTAAGGGATTTTTAAAAAATCAACCTATAAATTTTGAATTTTAGTTATGTGCAAAGATATTTTGATTTGTTAATCCTATATCAGTTCGTAAGTTAAAAATTAGATGTATGTATACAGTAGTACTAAAACAAAAGTTAAGCTGTAGGAAAAGATATATGTGTTTATGAAAAAAAAAAACCTTCGATTTTTATAGTTTTACCCATCTAAAACTTGTATTACGTGCATTTTAAGGCAAATTCTGTTTAATCCCGACTTTCGATTATCCGGACAGGGTCCGGCCCCACCTAGTCCGGATTAGCGGGACTCTACAGTAAAATAAAGGCCTTAATGTGTACTTTAACCATTTACAATGATGAATGGGTATCATCAAATGTGTCTTTATTGAATACCTCATTTCATATAATATTCGCTGTATGTGTCTAAATAGAAACAATATATATGGGGACACTGACTATAGAAAACAATGTAGCAAAATCTTTAATAGTAATACAGCTTCTATCGAATTTTGGATGAAAGGGAATTCTGTCCGTCTGTTTGCATGTGTACGTGGTGGCTCGAAAACATAATTAACTCGATCAGAGGCTTCCAACCTGTGGTGCACGTACCACTGGGGGTACGCGAAGGACTAGTTGGGGGTACACGAAATCAAAATTAGTAAAGGCGGAAATAAGGAAACATGAATTAAGAAAGTTACAAAATATTTTTTCCTCAAGAATCTCCTTGCTCACGGATCGCATTGAAATTTTCCTTCACTTGAATAGTTGATTATTACGGAGTGTAATTTTTCTCTATCTTTATAAGTTAATGCGAAATTATTGCAATACTGATTTCATTTGTTTTGACGTTAAACTTATAATATTGTTAAAATGCAATAAAATGTGAAATAAAAAAATATGTCCAGCAAATGTTATTCATTCGAGTCATTTGACTCTTAAAGCTAAGCCAAGCTCTTAACATCATTGGTAAAAACTACTTTGCATAGACGAAAGGTTTGTGGTGGTGGTGGGAGGATATGACGGTAGGAGGTACGCGAAAATATAAAGATTAATTAAGGGGTAAGCGAGGGAATAAAGGTTGGGAAACCCTGAACTAGATGGATGAAATTTTGCATGTGAGTTTATCACCATGAAGGTAGACGAGTATCAATTTTTTGACTAAATCCGTTAAAGGGTTGAATGTCTGCCAATCGGTCTATTTGTAGATATGTGGACGCAATAACTCGAAAAATATTACAGCTTAGATAAATGAAATTCGGTATCTGGTGTTGACATCAATTTTGTAAATCTGTACCAAAATTTGGTCAAATGGAGAAGGCCCAAAAACATACTCGCTTATTGTTACTAAGCTTAACCCATTAATGCCTGGCACCCCGTTTTAGGGACACTTCTAAAAATGCATCAGAAACTCACAGGAATTATTTTTTCAGCAATAATTTAACAAGAGAGTATATTTAAGCATTCGTTTCTTTTGCATTCAGTCAAGGCACCCCATATCAAACGTTCGGTTGATAATCTACGGTTCAGCAACGGATTCCGAGACTACCACTTTTGGACGATTTTACACCGGAAAGGGGTGTCAGGCAATGAGTCATATAAGCGCATTTCCGGAGTTCTTTGTTAGATCACGCTCAGTAAAATGTAAACATCACCCTTCCAGTCTTCACTTTCCCCCTATTTTGATGAAAAGAACTCCCCCCGGCGCATGCGCAAAAGCGCGGAGGGTTTCCGAATCCGTTGCTATACGACAGTCTTTTTATTTTCAAGTCACACTCGGAAAGTAGTTTTCTGCAATGTAATGAAGAAAAGTGTAAGCTTGTTCTATTACTTACCAATTAATTTACTTGCATTGAACAAATATATCAGTAAATACATTTGTAAGAATACGTTTTCTTTCTGTAATTCCACAAAATTTTAGATTTCGTAAAGTTATTTTTTTGCATTAATAGGACTGTTTAAATAGGGACGCTAGGCTTAGGAAGGTAATAAAACATAATTTTTTCGGCTAGGATTTTTTTTCAGTATTTATTCAGTTGAATTCAGGACATGTAACGTTAGTATGCAAAACATCAATGAAAAATTGCGATTTGGACATTCATGGTTTAAATGCAAAGCACGCCATATTGTGTATATACAAGAAAATTTTATTCCCGCAAGATCACATAATGGATTCCAAAATTTAGCTCTGCGCATTTGAAGAGAGCGTGAATTGACTCCAGTGTCGAAAACTATGAATAAAAAGCATTTGTAGAAGATACCTTTAAAACATTTTTTAATGCGTTTTTATTCTATTCCCAATGATAAAGAAAAGAAAGATTGGCCTTGACAATTCTATATCCAAAAGAAATTAGGCTTAATTGATAGCGGAAATTCGTAGACTTAGCATGAGTATCCTCAATTAATTTGTCAGAATTTGAATTATGTGATTGCAAATGTTAATCTTCGAACAATAGAACAATTCTGATCTGAACGTGTCTACAAAAAATGAAAAGAAAGGAATGATTTTTAAACGTTTTCCTAGCGAATTAAGTTAATTATGATGATTATTAATGTGAGGACACAATTCAACAATGCATGAAGTTAAACAATTTACGTTTAATGAAAGGCAATGATTGCAGATGGGATCAATATACGGGGTTTCCATTCTAATCGTGGCCCAATATCTTATCTCTAAACTATTGGAGATAGACATATACTTTCGATTAGAAAAATGCTTTAAACGAAAAAAAGAATTATATTTTATGTTGTTTGTGTCAATAAATGTACTGCTGAAAAAATTACAAAGTCTATGTTTTTATACATTCCCCCAGTCATATTAGTCGTATTTAGTAAAATATTCTTGCCTCACTAACATTTTAAGCAAAAAAAAGTTCCAATCTTCTACGACTAAAATCCGTATCAAAATCCGACTGACCGTATCATGAATATCACTACTTTAGACCATTTCAATGGCCACCTCGAGGAAGGTATGCAACTCAAAGGACAACGGCAACGTGGTTGAAATTACGGAGTTCCGCCTTGTGAGAAAAAGACACTTGCACCTCCACATCATAATTTAAAAAAAAGGAATTTATAATTAAGAAGTTGACATAACCGAAAAAAGAATTTGGAATAATTTAGAAAAGAGAGGAAAATGCTCTCTGACTGCTTATAAAAGCAATGGAAAATAAAGGACAGCGCTTCCTCAAAGCAGCCGTTGATTGGCCAAAAATAACGAAGTTCAAAGCTTCATAACCAGTTCAGTTTTAGTCGTAGAAGAGTACAACTTTTTTTTAAATGTTAGTGAGTCAAGAATATTTAACTAAATATGTCTAACAGGACCGGGGGGATGTATAGAAACAAATATTTCGTAATTTTTTCAACAATACATTTATTGACTCAAAGAACATGAAATGTAATTCTTTACGTCATAACCGGAAGTGTATGCCTATCTCTAATACTAGTTTAGAGATTAGCTATTAGAACACGATTAGAGTACCACAAACGAGATACTGCGGGTAGCCTTAGCGTGCGGATTAAACATGAATGAGCCGGCCGCCGCGACAAAAATCGGGCACTGTGGCCCCGTATCATAGCCTCTATTACGAGCGGCTCATGCGGCGACCACTCAGACAGAGGTACGACCCGTCATCGATGAGAATGTAGCTCTACCCCACACAATTGCTATATCCCAAAGGGGAGCGTGACTCTGCTTATATATATGGCAGGTTGTCAACCCCCACCCCCTTATTTTAGTTGCTCCCTTACGTGGGAATCACGAGTTGGGTAGACACCCTGTATACATATGCTCAGTTGGTTTCTAGGAGTGAACAGAATATTTAAGCAGGGTGATGTCCATCTGATATCTTACAAGTAAAATGAGCCTACTACTCCAAAAGAACAGTTCGCAAGTCCGGAGCACGTCTTGCTCCTCACCGTTCGAGTGTCTTTATGAAAAGCGAATGTTCTTGTTTTCTCCGACAGAGGGAAGGAGTAGAGGGCGCTGTTCCCACTCAGGATCGTGTCACTGAGGCGGTTCCACGTAAAATAATAACTACAACTGCATCTTTTTGGCATGATATTAAGGGCCGCGGCGGCCTAGTGGTAAGGTCTTGACTTCGGAGCCGGAGGGTTATAGCCTCGAAACCCGGTTCCATTGGAGATCCGTCGTGTATGGGACATGTTGCACGCTAAATCATACGCAGTGGCCACATGCCCTCCCTCTGGCTTGGTGCGGAAGGCTGGAGGCTGGGATGCCAGCTCAGGTGTCGCCCTCGTCATCTGACCATGGTTCAAAACTACGTGTTGTGCAGTTATTTAAATAAAAATTTGGAATTTTTAGAATATTAAAATCTTCTAAATTCCATATTGTCTGAAATAATAAGTATAATGATATACTCAAATGGTTACGAAATCACATCGAAAATGAGACCTGTATTATTATACTGTACAGGCAAAGGGAAAGGTTTAACACATTTTGAACCAAGATTCGATAGTACGTCATTCTCGTTAGAACGTCTTTTTAGTGCAGTCCTTTTAATATCGCAGTCGAACCACTATCCAAATATTCTGGATATCCCTTTGAGACCCAAAACTATAATTGTCGACCAATTTTCACAAAAAAAACGGAATTAATACTCTTGAAAGGATTATACATATAACACTATATCTAATTAAATTTATTATATATTAATATAATTAATAAATAAAGTAATTAATATAATTAATTGTACATAATTAATAGATGACAGCACGGGACCATCCCCAGCGGGATTTAAGAATTGTGAATGGAAAGAAATCTTTTTGTAAATAAAACACAAATGTTCATTAAAATGGACGCGGGTCTCAAGAGAATAATCAAGAGATTTATTTGCTGGGATAGCATCCCATTTTGAACTTACCAGGGTTATTTTGGGGTTTACTTCGCAATTTTGAATCGTTGTTAAATGTCTTCGGCCTCTCCGAAATTCCACACCACACCAGGGAGAAAGTTTGTCAAAGGATTTAACATGCACAAGGCCTGTTTACTCGGTGGAATTTTAAAGGTTGGTTTTGATTAGTTTTTGCTTGTTTTTTAGCGCAAGAGCCACTCTTGGCTCAACTGCACTCAACTCCAGCATAGTGGTATTAAAAAAAATTTAAAATTTGATAAAAAAAAAAAAGTAGATGAAACACCAAATTGTTTTATATGAGCCAGATGCATTACAATCAGAAAACAAAATGCGCGTAAAAATTCCAATAGCCTTTAAAAAAATTAAAATATTGGGCGGTGTTTCTCACCCACCAAGTCTTGCAGTCTTGGAGACTGTGGTGTCAGCTACCCGAATATCTAGGGATACCATAATTACCAAGCATTGATAAGGGACGTTTAAATGCTACATAAAACATGAAAAAAGTGAGTATATAATGATTTACTTTACTCTGATTAGCCCCTTTTTTGCTATCTAATAAGAAGACCCCTCCTGTTTTGGAAAGGGGCTGTCGTTTTCATTCATCTAAGAAGGCATAGGATACTTATTTATTTAAAGAAAAGCACACTACAGAGAAAACTCCATTTACAGAGTGCTGTAAAGAACAAACACACAAAGAACAAAAGTCACAATGAGTATATAAAAAAATGCGCTAGAAGATAAAAAGTTGAAGACAGAGAATGTACAAAATCAAAAAAATTTGCAAACGCATATATAATTAAAAACGAAAACACATAATCACAAAAACATTAAAACACGTTATGATTCTAAATGTTATATTTTTTTAAAAAATTGAAAGACCATTTCCAAAAGGCAAGGGTTAAAAAGTCAAAGCACACAAGCACCTAATCCTCTAAAAACACATCAGGAGTTTAAAAGTGTAAAGACGAAAATGCACACTTGAGATAAAAATAAATTGCAACATGGCGCCAAAAACAGAGTACAAAAATTAAAACCTGTAAAAAACATTTAAAAAATGGCCGAATACATAACAACACGGAAAATCAACAGATAAAAATCTAAAAAGTTATAAAAAGGCAAAATAAAACACATCATGTATTTAAAAGCTGTAAACAATTTGATTTAAAAGCAACAAGAGGCATATTATAAATGTCAAGTTCATCAGAGAACTTGTTAAAGATTTTATGAAATTTATATAACGTGAACCTGTTAATATAATTAAATTTTAAATAAACATTTGGAAAGGAACTTTGGATAATAAAAAATCTGGCGGGCACAACGAAGTCTATAGAGCTCAGTATATCATTACAATCGATAGAACCATTAATAACTTTGTAAAAGAAAAGAACGCAACAAAGATCTCGTCTGGAACTCTAACTAAGCATATTAAACTTGAGATACTTGTGGATTCTACGTAATTTTCGATGCAAGTCAATATAACGGGCGCGACCGTAAAGGGATTAAAAATCAACAAAGTTTAAGCAATCTAATAAAATGAACACGTAGAATAATAAAAAAGATAAAGGCTAATCCTTTCTATCCAAGTCATATTTTAACCCTTTAAGAGTTTGAGCCGTATTTTTCAGTTTTTCATGTTCAGTTCAGGCAGATAATCCATGATTATGTATATAATTTCTTAAATTACCATGTATAAAATATTCTTAAGATTTCAGAGACTTGATTAAACGCGATAAAGATGCTCCAATTATTCACTTTAAAACCTATTTTTTTTATATTAAAGCTATTAGATAAAAATAACTGAACGCTTAGAGGGTTGCCGAAGAGTTTAGGGAGAAAACGGGACAAATACAGGACTGAGTAGAGAAATACGGGACGTATGGCAAGCCTACGAATATCAGTTGTTCCTTCTTGGATATAGTCGGAAATCGGTTGTTCTATCTTATTGGCTGCATCCTTTTACCTCCCGCATCATAAGCATTAAAATTTAAGTTGGCAGGCTCGCATTTGTCGTATATCACGTGTCAAATAACTCCATTAAAATTTCCTGAAACCTTTTCAATAAACTGACTCACTCAGAAAAAGCAATTTACCTCCGTAAAAGCTATATAATTATTTCGTAATCGCTTACAGAACATTTTTATCTCAACCGTCTCGGTGCATTAAATTTTCACACTTTATCTAAAGCATATCTTCGCAAATTATAACCAGAGCCAACCTATTTAATGTTTACGCAGTGCAATGATAAAAAACAAAAGAAACAGCAGTCGTAGACAGAAAATTTCACAGTGACTCAATCTGTTTGCTGTACGCAGCATTTATTTGAATGTCTCATTTTGGAGAATTACATTTCAAGGCCGTTGGACAGAAAAAGTTTTAAAGCACCTATTTCATTCGTCGTAGTCATTGAAAATTTAAAAAAAGAAAATTTCGTAATGTGTTAGTAAATAATAGAACCGTTTCTAATCTCTTACGAGGTTTTTGTTCGTTTGATTGTTTGTTTTGGGTAGTTTTTCCATAGTCCAACTTGAAGGTAATAGTCAGCCTAATTTGGATATTTCCTGTTTTACGATTCGTGGTTAGGATGATAAAAGAATTGAAATGTTAAGAAATTAGGTTTTTCTTTCAAATGCATTGCATTATTATTACATGTTTAGATTTCTTGCGAAGTTGCTGTAGTGAAGTTTTTGAATGAGGATTGATTTAAAAATTAAACTCAATTTAATTCACCAAATAAAATCAGTTTCATTTTCATTACAATATTTCTCGTTATTGCATATAGTGCTACACTATAAAATACATTCAAAACTAGGGAAAGTGTTTTGGATTCGGCTTTCTCGTAAGTTTATCAAATAACTAGCTGATCCCGCAAGGCACGCATTTTCAGCCAGATTAGCGCATTCTGTCTCCTGATGCTTCATCTCGTCAAAACTACAGCAAGTGTCAACCATCGTCAAGAGAGAAATTGAGCCAAGCTGGAGATTCGGTGCTCTAAGAAAATTCACCAAGACAAAAAAAAAGTGCCAAGTGGTGTGCGTATAACGGAATAGTACCCAATATACGATGCTCAAGGTAGTAAGCTCCATGGTGTTCACCTCAATTTGTGAACTTATAAAGCTGTCTTAAACTATTTCGACATTGATATGAACGTTCATTGGCTCGCCTAGGTCCATCTGCTTCATTTCTAACATATCTCTTTTAAATAATTCCATCCAAAGTTTCATTATATTCTGAACTCGACGTCGTCAACTCATTTTCTTTTTCGAGAAACAGTTGTTTTATACTAGAACGAATATAGTATCAGAGTATGCCTATGAAGTTATGCCTATCATGGCTACCGGTTTTGTTTTGTAAACAAACCGATCGTTGTCATCGGCAAAAACGAAATTACCCTCTTTTCTGTACCACGTACGTTAGCGTTTTATATATGCAGATTGGAGCGTTTTGTATTAAACTTCGTAGTAGAGTGAAAAAAAATCGAGTATGTACCTTCCATTTCACTGATAGGATCCAAATTTGATATAAATTTTAGTGAAATGTCCACACACAAACTGTTGAAAGCTTGTATTTTAAAACCCAATAGTTAATTTTTTTTTTAAATTCGAGTCTCACTCTTTTAATATTCAGACTTTCCTCTGTCAAGCCACACCACATTCATTTCGATATCTTTAAAATCGACAAAATTTTAGATAGTACATGGTTGATAAAAAAAAAAATTGTGTAACAGTTTTTAGCGAAAATCTCGAGGCCAAAGCAAAATCGTAAAACCGTGAGGCGCTGATATAAATATTGTTTAGCAACGGATTGGGAAACACTCCGCGCTTTTTCGCATGCTCCGGGCGGAGTTATTTTCACCAAAATAGGGGGGAAGTGAAGACTGGAAGGGTGATGTTTACATTTTACTGAGCGTGCTCTAACAAAGAACTCCGGAAATGCGCTAGTATGACTCATTGCCTGACACCCCTTTCCGGTGTAAATCGTCCAAAAGTGGTAGGATCGGAATCCGTTGCAGAACAGAACTCTGAGTTACTGTTCGTTTCAAAATCCCGAGACTAGCACTTCGGGACGATTTCACTACGAAAAGGGATGAGAGGTAACGAGTCAGATGAGCGCTTTCCTGAGTTCTTTATTAGGTCATGACCTTCGCCCGATTAGTCAGGTGACCAACCGTCCTCCTTTAGGGAGGACAGTCCTCCTTATGTAAGTTTTGTCCTCCCACGAAAAGTGTTCTCCTTTTAAATATTTTAAATTAGAACACTAAATATGTATAAATTCTGCAAAATTTATACAGTAGGAAAATAAACATGTTGAAATTGATAAAATATGGTAGAAATTTTCAGCCATTTTAAAAATGAACATGTTCCATATGAAAATTTATTTATTCTTGTTCACTTTTCGTTGTTCTGCCCTGGAACTAATGCAGCACTTGAAAGGGTATTTTCACTTGCTAATAAATTTTGGACATGTGAGACA